>WEIT01027220.1:59691-79968 GCA_013389985.1 Dryoscopus gambensis
TTTTTGTTGGTTTTTTTTTTTTTTAAATAAGAAATTTATTGCAAATATAGAAATTGATTTTCTCCATACAGGAATCTCCGAGTTGAGGAAAAACGATTTCGTGCCATTCAGTTTTAAAACAGGAAAAGAAGGAAAGAGAGAAAAAAAAAGAAAGAAAAGAACAAGAAAGAAATATAAATCTAAAAGAAGAAAAGAAAGGAAATTTTAAAAAAAGAATAAAGTAAAGAACGTAACTCCAACTTAAATTTGTCCATACACAACCGGGGGGGTCACAGGGTTGTTACAGAAGGAGGAACACCAAAGAGGCCACAAGGAGCCAGTCCCAGCAGCTGCCTCCCAGGCCCTTCCTTACATTCAAGGGCTGACACCCCCTTCTCTGTGCCCGGCAGCTGCCCGCCCCTTCCCACCCCCTCACCCCAGATGCTGTGCTTGTGGATGGACCAGCCGTACCAGCCCTGGAGGGTCTGGCCTGACCCGGACAGACTCTTCCTCTTCCCCCCAGGGAAGGCGGAGAGCAGGCGGTGGGGACAGGCCACCCAAGAGCAAGGCCTCACAGTGGCGGTGGTAGTTATGGGGGAGGCAAAGGCCAAGCCGAACGCGCAAGGATGGGGCATACGGAGGGGGACCGTAAGGTGGGGTAGAGGGAGTTTACCCCCTGGTGGAGCAGGGAGGAGAAGGAGTGGGAAAAGAGGGAGAAGGAGAAGCCAGGCAGAGGATGCCCTCTCTCCAGTCAGGGACGGGGTGGGTTGGGGCGGCCCTGCAGAGAGCTGCCCTAGTAGGATGGCCGGGGAGAGGTATGGAGACACCTCCCCAGGGCGCACGGCAGGACAGTCAAGGGGAGGCAGACCGAGAATGCCCCTCACAGTACAAGGCCAAAGCGGCTGAGGGACAGGGTTGGGAATGCGTGCCTGTGTAGGGGGGACGCAACAGACGCTCCCCTCTGCCCCTTCTTCAGGGAAGGACCCACAAACACCTGCTCAGACAGGGTGGGCAGGATGCAGCTGAGGTGGGGCAGGCTCCACCAGCTCTACAAGAAACCCCCAGAGCCTGGTGGGGGCTGGCACAAAGTGTCCATCCCACACCAAGCCACCCTGAGGAAGCTCCCTCCTGCTCAGATGGTGGGACAGCAGCCAGCTGGCTCCATCAAGAGGACACGGCTCCATGAGGCTCTTCTTGACTGCAGCTTGTGCGGAAGGAGGTGGTGATGGTGGAAGGGATGTTCTCCAGGCTCCTGGAGGCTGTGTGTCCCTCCCAATGCAGCTGAGCTTTCTGGTCAGCAACAAGCATGGTAAATGTGCTTTTGGGGCCCTGGGTCCAGCTCCTGCCCATATGGCAGCTGCCCACCCTGTAGCACTGAGCTCTGCCCTAGAGAGAGGGGTCACAGCTCATCATGAAGTCTGCCTAGATTTTTTTCTCCAGGCACTGCTGACTTACACCCCACCTCCTCTCAGAGGGCCTTCACCCCTGCATTCAGTCCTTTTCTTTTCTGTTCCCTTTGTCCCTTTATCATCCCATTCTTTCCACTGTGGTCGTCTCTTCTCCAGGTCTTTCCAGCCTGTCCCTTTTCTCCACCTTCTCCATCTCCCTCTACCTCTTACCTCCTTGCCTCACCACTCCTTGATCCCACCATACCTTATTCACCCCTACTGTGTCTGCCCCTCTCTCTTTCTCAGCTCCTTTTCCACCTTCCTTCTGCATCTTCCCCTCCTTCCTTCAAGCCTGCCAGGCAGAGCCTCCACCAGCAAGGCAGGCTGATTAGCATTGCAAACACACAGAGGCCTCCTCAGCCTGACATAATTCTTCATTTGTCAGTCATGAATATTTCACACCTGCCTCAAGAGGGATTTATTCAGCATGGAAGAGTGGGGAGGGGGAGAAGGGAACATGGTACTGCAGCATAAACTGGGGCAGCACCAGCTGGGAAAGAGCTCTGCCTCACGGGAACAGCATGCCTAGAGTCTCACCTTAACTCTCCTGGGTGCAGAACCTCAGCCCAGGCTTCTCCCCAAGGCTGTCCTGGGGCTAGAGGGCAGGTCTACACCCAACCTCATTCCTCACCCTCCACAATTTCCAGTGAGGTGAACTAAACCCCTGTTTTCTCTACCAGTAGTCACCAAGCCAGAAATAAAGTGTGAAAGGGTCTGGTCCTGGTTTGGACAGAGAAGTCCACTTTTCCCTGGGAGAAGGCAGCATTGAGGGACTTGCCAAAGCCAAGCCATAGTGGCCTTAGAAACTTCAGGCAGTCTCTGCACACTTTTTCCCAACAAAGAGGCTTTTGAGGTTTCATCTTGTTCTGCCCTCTGCAGGGCCAGCCAGGGGAGAGAATGCATGGGACAGACCTAATCCAGAGGTCTATGCAATTAATGAGAGGAAGGTGGTGGGAGATCTTCTAAGTGATTGTAACCAGCTCCACATCAAGTTTTCACTGTATCAGAGGTTTCCCTTCAGCTAAAGCACTCCATGTTTCCTCAAGAATAACCTTGCTTTTTGGGAAAGAGCAGCCAGGGCAAAGGAAGGGTAGTGATCATTTCTCTTACAAGATCTGTCTTGAAAGGCCTCACTCCTGTTCCTCAATAACTAGGAGAAATGATGGCCACTAGAAAGAGCAGGCCTTTGGTATATAACACATACCCCTTTACATGCGTGACCGTGAAAAGCAGCTGAGAGATCACATTTGGAGCAAGGGCAAGGGGGACACTGGAAAGAGGAAGGAATGAGGTTTATGGAGTGATTGGTTTGGGTTCTCTTTAGGGTATGTTCCCTCTCAAACTGGTAGGGGTCTCCCATAAAATCACATCAGGGATGAATGAAAGGAGCGCAGAGAAAACAGGGACAAGGACAGGAGAGACTTTGAGGGAGGAGGTTAAATTCCAACAAACTGGCACATACACAACAGGTGTTTGCTCAGAAAAATACAGTAAAATTATCATGCAAATAGAACGTTAAATCTGCTTTCCTCCAACAGGGCTGGCATCACTTTGTGAGCCCTCATCCTGAGGGAAGGAGCAGGACAAAGAAGAAGGGAGGAGGAAGGAAGGTGAGACACTTTGTTCCCCTTCCTTGCCCTCTTCCTCCCACAGAACAGTCCATCTTGTGCAAACTTCATCCAATGGTTTGGAGTGGGGGGCTACAGCTGGGAGAGAAATGGCTTTTCCCTTCTATCCAGCCTTAACCCCACCAGAGAAAAAAGAAGGGCCTGATGATAGCTGTATCCCTGACCTTTCTTTTCTGCCTCATTGAGGTGTTGAGGGGAGAAAGCAGAAACCTTTACAGGTTAATGCTCCTCCTTAAAGTATTGGCTGAGCAGAACCGTTTACAAGACCATACAGCAGAGACGCACAGGGAGGGAAGAGCTGGGGAGAGGAACAACACTCCATCCCCCCTAGCCTGTCATCCCCTTTTTCCTGTTCCATTCTGTGCCCCAGCCATTAGTCTTTTCTGCTTGGATGGTTGCCATGCTGGAAGACGACTGAGCCTGCTCCATGTGGTACCTGGGGAGGTCTCTGTTGTGCCTAAGCATCTCTCACAGCATTTACCTGTCTTGGTTTGCTGCATGGTCCCAACATGGAGGGACACCTGCCAGCAGTGATGTGACTTCCCTTTGTGACTTCCCTTCATCCTCCCGCACACAGGTGCACACACACGTGTGCACACACCCCCCTTCTTCTGGGTTGGACTGGCTCTTACCTTGTGGAGTCAGTTCCATGAACACCTCTGGACTCAAGGCAAACAATGCTTTGACTGTGGGAAAGCAGGCTGACAGTGAAAAGTCTGAGGCAATGGGGTCATGACCTGGCTTAGGACTGTTACCATCAGCATCCCTACAAGGAAGAAACTCCACAGATCTTCACAGGTTTATACTTTGGGGATACCTGCTCTGGTTTTCATGCACCAGACTCTGCCTACTGCTCCCCCTCACTCACAGAAGGTGAAATTGTCATCTCCGGCATAGAAGCCAGCTCTCATAGCTGGCAGTGCTACTACCTGGCAGATAACAGGCAAGTGCTCTGCAGGCAGCATGTAAATCCCTCCTAGAGAAGCTCCTACACCCTCATCCTTCTTCCAGGGCCCCCAAAAACACTGGGTCTTCTGAGGAGCACCTCAAAGAGGAAATAACTACTTAGGGAGGTTCAACACAACATAGGCACTCACCCTCACCCTGATAGAGGTGAACAATAGTCAAGTTTTGGGCAGATCGTGGAGAGAAAGCTCACTGTGCTGCATAAAGACGTGTTCAGCACTCCTGCCTGACAGAAAACTTCGGGGGAGACGGTGCCAAGATTGTGCTTTGTTGGGTTGCTCAGAAATGGGACTAGGTGGAGGGGCAGTAGGCTCATTCCCAACTCTGTGACAGATCTTCTACCCAAGAGGCAGAGGTTGGAACCTAGCAAGCACAACTGGGATTTTGCCAAGACACGGAAAGGATCCCTAGGAAAAGTCTGTCACACCTGTGAGGAGGTGGAGGATTTAGGAGGTGATATGTTGCTCTGACTCTCATGAGGGCCTCTAAGTAGTCAAAGGAGCACTGCCATCTGGAGGCTGGTGTCCTCTTCTATCCCAGCACACACAGTGCAGCTGCATGCACAAATGGAGCTTCTTCCAGGCCATCCTTCTTGGGCTACTCCCAGGCCCCATTCTCACACCCCGTTTGTTTCCTGTGCTCCTGTCTTTGCCCTAGGCTGTCCCCTATCCATGCCAGAACATCCATGTCCTAATCAGGAGAAAGACTCTTTGTGAGGCCAGCCCAGTGAGATGAGCAACTGAAATCCTATTCTTCACATACACCTGGAAGTGAGGATGTTGGGTGATGCTCTTCTCAGGGACACCCACCCCACAGCCCACGGTGAAGTCAGTTGGGAAGAGCTGCAGAAGCTTCATGGAGAACTTGTTCTGCTGAGGTCCTCTCCAGGCCCCTTCCTCATAGTAAGGGGAACATGAACAGAGAGTATTAAACTGACTACTCCAGGGCAGCCAGAGTGTAGGTGTGTGTGGTGGGGAGGACCTCTGACCTGTAACACTCATGGAAAGATGGGAACCCTATACACGTCTGAGAGACCAGACCTTCCTGCCTTTTCCTCCACCACTCCTTGAGAACCTGGCTTGCCATGACAAAGAGAACTTTCACAACCCATTTCTCCCCACCAACTGGCAGAGAACTGGCTCTGAGAAGGCCTGGAGAATGCCTGTCACTCCAGAATCGCTGGCGTTCATCAGCAGCAACATAGCAGGAGAAGGGAAGGAGGAAGAGCAGCAAGGGCACAGAGCCTGTTATATGGCAGGTCCTACCCGCCTTGGTCCTTCACATCTCCTCTCCTTCCTCTGAGAAGGGTGGAGGTTCATGAAGTATCTAAACAGAAAGTTCAAGCCCAGGGACCCTTAACAGAGAGGCATAGGGAAGGGCAAAGGAAAAGAACTTCTTCCAGCAATTCCCATCTGTCTCGGAAAGGGGTGGGAGAGAGAGAAAAGCCTCCACTGCTAAAGAAAATGAGGGAAAATGTTAGTGATGGAAGATTTGGCATGGCAGGTACACAAGGTGGATAAGGAAGCTTTCTAAATCAAAGTCCTTCCCTCCCACCCAAAAGAAAAATCAGCCTTCAACAGGAACAGAAAGATGAATAGTTCCCAGCTGAGTTTCATGCCAAGTGAGTGTCCATCCCTGCCCTTCTCCTGCCACCCACTGCCACTGCCACCCACCCCCAAGCCATTCCCACCCACCCACAGTCCAATGTTGTTACCACAGTGTCAGAGCAGGACACTCCTCCCAACCATCTGCGGCAGAACAATGGTCCCCGTAACACAGTAGAGACAATTCGGCGTGTATGTGTGTGTGTCAGTGTGTGTGTCTGTGTGTGTAAGAGTTGTTGTAAACTTTAAGAAAAGGTTTTGTCAGTTTTGTATTTGTCAGGAGTATTTTGTTGGTTTATTTTTCACAGTCAAGTGGCTTTTTTTTTTCTAGTTGTTGGAGGGGGGTCTTGGTTTGTATTGTTTCCTCGTGAGAAAGAGTCACAGCTTTTGCTGAGCAGAGACTCCTTTCCAGTAATCCAGGATGTCATGCAGATCCTCGTCCTTGGCAAATTGAACTTTCTTCCGCAGGGCATGCCCAGCTGCCATGTAAACCTCCTCCCTGTGATGCTTCTTGTAAGGCCGGAATCGCTCCCAGATCTTGTGGGTGCTCTCTGAGGAGTACTCGGGGCTGGAGGAGTAGCCCGAGAAGTAGTGTCTGGGGGAGAGCTGGGAGTACGTGGAGTCTCGCTTGGACCGGGACAGTGGCTTGAGGAATGACACCCGCTGGCTCAAGGTGTCAGCACTTTCCTCATAATACAGGGCCGGGAAGGAGTGACGGTGCTCACTGCAATGGTAAGAAGGCTTGACCTCCAGGTGGTGGATGGCGCTCGGAGACACCAAGGGAAGACGATCCAAAGGGCTGTTAAGTGGGCTGCCCTTCTCAATGTATTTGGAGTCAGACTTGCTGAGTGGTGGGTGGTCAGGCACATCCAAGCTGAAGACCTTGGCGCTCTTGATGGAGCCACTAGAGGAGACACTGCAGGTCTTTCTCGCCACAGCAGCATCAGCACTGAGCTGGCGCTGCAAAGGGTGGTGGGAGCTTTCCTTGTAGGGTGGGGAAAGAAAGCTGGGCCTCTCTAGCCCAGTCGAGGAACCAGCTGGGATGGACTGGCACTCAAAGGCCATATCTGAGTCAACACCAGTCCCACCACCCAGGAAGGATGCTGTGTCCAGCTTGAGGGCATCAATACAGTTGTTGATGATCTGGTTGACCTTGTCTACCTCCTTGGCTATAGTAGAGATCTCAGCAGCTGAGCCTTGCCCATTGTCAAGTTCCCTCAGGTCCTCATCCCGCTGGGTTCTCTCCAGCCCATCCCCACCACCAGTCCGCACTTCAATGTAGTTACCTTTAGTGGTGACTTTAGGAGTCTCCATCCCAGCTTCCATTGACTTTGATGGGGGCAACTTCTCCCCAATCATGGAAGGGATGGAGGACATCCGTGAGACAGGAATGACAGGTGGCTCACCCAGCTTCTGGGAAGGATGGACCATGGTACTGGTATCAATATCTGATCCATAACGCATTTCCAGAATGGTCTTTTTGACATTGAGTGACTTCTGTTTCTCCTCCTGCATCCTCCGCTTCCGCAGGCAGTAGTACACCACCCCCAGGACAATGACCATCCCAAAGAGGCAACCCAGGGTGGTCATAATATAGTGTGTAGTGGTGGAAGTACTGGAAATAGGGTCCTCCCTGCCTTTGCTCCGGGTTGCAAAGGTCAGGCAAGTATGGTTGTAACGCCTGTTGTTGCGGATAGAGGCCACACAGAATGTATAATCAGTGTGGGCCTTCAGCTTGTTGACAGTGACATATTCCTTCTTGCTCTTCAGTGTTGCTATGTCAGAAACGTAGCTGTTGTTGTATTGGACCAGCACATACATCTTACTGTAGGGCATGGGTATGGTGACCATCAGGATGGCTGAAGTGATGGTGACATCATGCAGCTTGATGCTGGGACTGAAGGAGGAGTCAGTGGTGGAAGAGGCTGGAGGCTTGACTGAGAGGAAATCCCCAGGGCTGATGGCTGAGCCTTCATCCAGGTCTCGCTGGGAGTCAGGGGTGTAAGGAGTTGGGTTGACCCTGGAGAGGGAGGGGATGGTGCCCCCTCTGCACATGGACTGGAAGATGGTGATGGCATTGCGGTTGTGGTGAGGCCGAGGCACCAGAAGCGGATACCCAGCAAACTCCCGTGGAGTCTCACACTGGAGGCGGTCGTAGTTCTTGGTGACATTGTTGAAGAGAGCCAGCCAGTTAAGAAAGCCGTAGAGGCTACAGTCACAGTTGAAGGGGTTGCCGGCCAGCTCGCACACCATCAGGTTGCTCAAGCTGGTGAAAGTGTTGCCCTCCAGACGGCTGAGGCGGTTGGATGACAGGTCAATGCTAATCAAGCTGGGGCACTCAGAGAAGGCAGTAGGGGTGACCAGCTCAATTAGGTTATGCTGCACAAAGAGGAACTGGAGACGGGCCATGCCCCGCAACATGCCCTCTGTCAGGTTGGTGAGTTTGTTGTAGCCCAGCTGTAAGACCTGGAGGTTTGACTGACCCATGAAAGCCCCATCCTCAATGTAGGAGATCTCATTCTTGGTCAGGTTCAAATCAGTCAGGTTGCCGAAGCGGTTGAGGGAGGAGTACAGCACCACTTTGAGCTTATTCTCGTTCAGACGCAAGTCGTGCACCGTGCTGTTGATATGCTGGGGGATGGTCTCATACGGGGGCTGATTCTGGCTGCAGATGGCCAGCCACACATACCCTTTGTCCCCCTCAATCAGCCAGCAGTCACCTCGCACAGTGCCAGGGGAAAACAAGCAGAGCAGGGCAGCTGCCCACAACCCCAGGCACAGCATGGTCTGCAGTGGTGCCCTCATCAGGATGGGGGAAAAAAATCCCCAACAAAAACCAACGCCAAATCTCAGGGCAACAGCAAAAAGAAACTAGGGGGCAGGAACTGGGGTTTAGCAATGGAAGGGAATGAGCACCCCAGTCCTATTGGGTGTCATCACTATTGTTTCTTCTTGCCCTCTCGGTCAAGTCAGGAGCATGGAGGAAGGAGAACACATGCAATCTTCTTCCAGAACACCCAAAAGCTATGACCATGGATGTTTGGTCTGGAAGGGAACTATCTTGTGCTTCTTTTCTAAACAAAAATTCAGGCCGAGGACAATGAATCTTCTTTGATGCTCATGAGCGANAGTCTTCCCCCGCCCCTCCACAGTGTAATTTGGAAGAACAAGGCAGGGCTGCCTCCTGTGTCGCTCACGCTCCCTTGGTTTCTACTCCTTCTCTTTCTTCTTTCCTGGGTTCCCTCTGAGAAGCTTCAGAGCTTCGGATCAAACATGTCGAAAACAAAAATACAGAGAGGGAAAGAGCAAGTGTGCATGAGAGAGATCCATCTGTCACTGGAATCTGGAAAAGAAAACACAAGAGACAAGAAGAGGCATCATTGGGAAGGGTCTTTGAGATAAGAGTATAGGCAGCAATGTTTCATGAGAAGAGGGAGATGGGGAAGAGACACATTAAGGGGGGGTGCAAGCAAGAGAGGTGTGGTACTGCCTGCCGTGCTGATAAGCCTTTGAGGAGGGAACCCTCACGACGTATAATGTCATATCAGGGATATGCAGAAGGGTATCCGGGTTCCTTTAAGTAGTGTGATCACAACCAGGGACCTGGGGGAAGGCAGTGGTGTGGGAGTAGAAGGGGAAGGGAAAGGAGAGTGGGAAACATAAAGCTGTTATTGCGGGGGCTCAAAACCCCTAGTGTAAACAAAAGCAAGCCCCAAGTACAGCCAAAGCCATGAATTTTCAGCTGCCTGAAAATGATGTACACAGTATGCATGAAGCAGGGAAAATGCAGACAAGCTTCTCCCCCCCACACCCCAAAAAAAGGCCAAACATTTTTTTTCCCCTTTCCTTCCTTCCTTGATGCAAGAAGGATAAATAATTCAAGCCACGTGTAACCACTTCTGCTCTAAAAATTGTTCCTGACTCTTGGTGCATGGACAAGGCTGTTGAGGTGAACCAGTCTGGCTTGAGCCCAGTGGAGGGGTGGGGAGCAGGCAGTGTGTCAAATACCAGCCTCCAGTCTCTCACCCAATAACGCCAGAACTCCTGATCTGAAGCACATCACCCATTACCCCCCACCACAGAGAGCTGCACAATTTCCACCTTTGTACTCTACTACCTCTCCTTGGGGGACTATGAACACTGCCCCTTTGTAAGAAAACACATCTTGCAGGCAAAGTGACATTTGCTTGTTAAACCACAACAAATGTATTTCTGGGCTCTGGGAGAGCTCCTGGTTCTGACTGCAGAGCTCAGCCTGGAGCACCTTTCTCTCCAGCTACAGCTTCAACCCTTCTCCCACTGTGCTGAGACAGGAGCCTGGCAGGGGTGTCCTCAGGCAGTGCAGAGGAAATAATTTCATACAGCAGATAAAACATGTGGGCACTGTGCTATTTCTTTTTTTCTTTTTAATTTTGAGGAGAAAGGAAACACTAAAAAATATAGAAAAGGGTTCTCAGTTAATGAAAAATAAAGATCCCCTCTTGCCCCTTTTATTTGGGGGGAAGGCTGCTCACTAAAGATATCGCTGAAGTTTTTGCTGCAAAAGCTGAACTAATTTCTAGCACAGAGACACAAAGGGCAGAAATAAAATGAGGGAAGATAAATGAAGGAGGAGTGAACCCTTGAGGAACAAGGCTTACGTCTGTGGAGAAATCTGAGCTGATTTGAGTCTGTGGAATTACCAGGCCAGCTGGATTAAAGGATCAGAGATAGTGTCACAGAGAAACACTTAAATATTCAATAATCCAAAAAGTAAAGCCAAGATGGATAAGGGAAGGGGGAGAAGAGCTGGACCAATGGAAAAGAGGGAGAGAAAGCCTCCATTCCCCACAGCTCATCGTCTGAGGCCACCAAACTCATGTCACTTATGGCTGTCATATGATAGCCTTCAGCTGTTGCCTCAGCTTTGCCTCAGCCAGCAATAAAACAGAAGGCAGAGGTTTTTTAAGTCTGTTGCTTTGTTTCTAAGCCTTGTAATCCAATGAGAAATAATTTCCTGACACTGTTTCCCCAGATGCATCAGATAGGAGGCACATCTGGCTCTCAACAGGTTGGGACTCACAGGCCTCTGATATTCCTCAGTGCCAGTGCCCTGCCTTGTTCCACCATTTCCAGAGGTGACTCCATGCAGAGACACAGCCAATTCCCCACGCCATCTCTGTCCCTTTACCTTCCTCTCTAATGCTTCTTCACTTAGCCTGATTTCTTTCACTGAACAAAGGACTGGCAGATACTATCATGCTTTTTGCACATTGGTGCCCAAAGTGTGTCCACCCCAGGCAGAGGCCAGGGGCAGCCCCTGAGCAAGTAGTGGAAAGGTTTAGGGATAAAAGATTTTAGCCAGCATCCTTCTCTGAGCATTATGTTCTGGCCTGCCTGTCTCACCTCACCAAATACTCTGCACAGTACCCAACTCCATACAGGAACATCCCAGCCCCCTTGCTTTGACCCCTTCTGGTAGAGCAGGCTGCTCCAAAAGGTGTGCTGAAGTCACCATTGCCTGCTGTAGCTTGTTCATGGTGCACAGAGAGAAACTCTGAGGCCAGGGCCATGTTTCTCTGCAGCAGCCCCAGCAATCACTGAGAGCCACTCCATCCCACTCAAGGAGCTACACTCAGGCAGGACAGAGAGGGTTTGGAAGGGCAGATGTCCTAGTAGCCTGGAAAGGAAAGAGGTGGGTGGGTTAGGGGTGGATGGAAATGAAGGTGGTGTTTATCATTGCTATTTGTCAAAACCAAGGGGACCATGCAGAAATTCCTGCTCCCTGTCTACCTCCCACCGGGGCTGTGTAGCCTTGCCTCAGCCACAGGCCACAGAAAAGGTCAAGCCACTCCTCAAGCCAAACGCATTGGTCCCCTTGGGTCCCCAAGGTAAATATGTATGAGAAATACACAGACCTTGACATTCTTCCCCCAGCGGTTCCTGTCTCCTCACTATCATGCTGGTTTTAAGGGCCCTGAGTCCAGCCCAATCCGTGGCCTACTCCACCCCTGCCCATGGCCCAGCACCCCATTTCAGCTCAGCCCAATGCCATCAGTCCCTGCTGCAGCAATGCTGTAGGAGTGCTGGTCTCCAGCTCTACCACAGCCATGCCCTGCCCTTTAGGGAACAGCTGCTCCCTGACCCTGGCAATTCATAGTCAAAGGGAGGACAGGAATGAGAGGCAGCACTATGCCCTCCTTTAACTGTCCACAGCCAAAAGAGCATACATCACACAGCACTGGAGTCCAACAGCACAAGGAAGCAACACTCTGTCCTTTTTGCTGGCCTGAAAGGTGCTGACAGTGGAGTTGGCTATTTCCCTCCCTTCCTTCTCAGGCAACAGAGCAAGAAGGCACAGGGATGGAGTGTGGGCAGGGAAAGCAAGGATGAGCAAGTCCAGCACAGCAGAGAACCAAGGAAGGGGGATGCAAGAGTTGTGGAGAGCTTATGGGCAAGAGATAAAGTTAGGACACGGGTTATGTTTTATGTTGCTGGGCTTACCCAGCTGTAGGGTTCCAACACTCTTCAGTGTCACCCAAGATTTACAACAAGCCCTTGGCTCCTGGCCATCCTCATGTACATGTGAACATCAAGGAACAGTAGTGACACTGCACCCGTGAAAGGCTGTGCTCTCCTTGGCTGGCACAAAGTCAGCCTATCAGCTTCCAAGGGATTTTCCTCTGGTTTATTCTCTGTTAAAGGATGCCTCAATGTTATTGGCATTCCTTTGCACCACTTCGTTTGGAGAAGAGCAGAAGGCCACACAGATGGTTCCATTGTTCAGAGGAAAGAAAAGAGAAGGGAAGGTGAAACAGAGCCGAGAGTCCCAAATTGAGCCAGGAGGTAGGTGTTGATGGCCACAGACATCCCTCTGACTTGGAGCTCAAGGTAGCACAGGGGATGACACAGGACTGAGGTCACTAGTGAGATGGCAGGATAAAATACAGCCAGGAAAGTATGGACAGGGAAGAGGGCAAGATAGCAGGGACAGAGGCAAACTGGGGTCTGAGGGAGGGGAAGGACCAAAACTGAGAGAGAATACAAGGCAACCAGAAAAGCCACATACAGCAGCAATTTGGGCCTAAAATTCTGACCTTGTCAACCTTCTCCTCCTGGGGCCCCATGCACTGGAAAAACCAGCGCTTAATTCTACCATTGCTTAAATGGTGCTAAGAGCCTCCCATTAGAAATGCATGCATTAAAAACCTGCCAAACACTCTTGACTCCTCTGGGGACACCCCGAAATCAGGCCAAAGCTCCTGCTGCTTTCTTAAGCTTCGTGCTGCAGCTGAGCATCATCCCTCTTCCCAGCTCAGTGTGTTGCCTGCTCCTGGCAGGCCTCAGGGCACAAACACCATCTCCAAGGGACTCTGCCTCCTCTTCTTGGCTTTAAGGTCCTTCCAGGATTTCTCTAACTACTTTCTGAAAAAGGAGCCTTTCCCGGGGGTGCTTGGCACTAGGAATTGGTGCCTTACTTGAAGGGAGTCTCCCTGTCTGCTGGGTAGTTCCTGTAATTCACAGCACTCTGAGCATCACTGCAGCCACCTCAAATCACCACCCAGAGATTGTCCTTGCTTTTGCACCTGGCTATAGTGGAAGCACAGTGCCATGGGAGAAGCTTGCAGCACTGCTGTGGCACTTACACGACAGCAGTCCCTTCCCGCTCAGCCCTGCTTCCAGGGAATTATTGCAGGAGTTACCTTCTAGTCATGCAGCAAAGAACCTGTGACTCTGCCCAGAGGTGCTCCAGAAGCTCTGAGAAATCTGGGACCAAGAGAAGAGGGAGCAGGAAGTCTGACGACCTGTGGTTTTGTGGCATGGAAGACATTTGTGCACACGCACAAGAGAGAGAGAATGTCTTCTACTGCAGACTCTGATGTTCACCAAGGGCTGAGCTCACACAACACTCTTTCCCTTAACGGGTCTCAGTGAAGGTTTATTTTTCAGGTTCTCTCTTCTCTAATTTATCCTCTATTTTCATGGAACACATAAGAGCTCAACATCTCTCAGTTCCATCCCAATGTTACATTTGTTTGAAATCAGCCCTGTAGCTTCAAAAGTCCAGAGGTCAGAGAAGCTGTACAGCCACACTAGAAAGTCATGCAACAAAAAGGTGTTCCCATGTCACTAACCAGACAAAGCCTTCATCCCTTACAGTAGTTGAACTGATTTCAGTGAGTCCTGCTGAAGGGTGTCCACTCAACCTTAGAGGCTCTGTGAATGTGGCGGAGTGCTGTTGCAAGAGAAATCTCATGCTTCAGCTCTGAGCAGGTTCATTTCACCCTATACAAATCCACAGTGCCTGTGGGTAAAAAAATCATTCCTCTGAAAGCTGGTCTGCCCTGCCATAAGTGGCTAGGAAGATTGCAGCTGCCAAACTCCAGCTGTCCCTGACATGGGGAAGCCCAAACCACTAGGATCCCAGCAGGACACTGCAGAGAGGAAGCCCAAAAAACCAAACAAGATCCTAGCTGCTTCTCACAGGACACCACTGCAAGGATACTCACAAAGCTCAAACTCCAGCCAGCAAGGATGGGACCCTGCAGAGAGGAAGGGAAAAGGGTTGAAAGGCAGTAGTACTGCCCCAAGGACATGCTGCTCTGCAGTCTTGCCCTTTGGCCAGTTTGGGGCACGAGAAGGAAGAATTCAAAAGGAAAAATTCAGACGGAAGAATTCACACACCCAGGCTCAAGCAAATGCACTGCCATTGACTCCAAGCCTTTGCTGGGACAAACAGCTTAAAGACTAACCATGAAAAAAACCCAACATGTCGCTGTATATAAAACCCCTGCTCTCCCATTGCGCCTCCCCAACAGCGATTAGATGCCTAATTTGTTAGGCAGCAAGAGGGAGAGAATGGGAAGGCTCAAGGGAGAAAAATGAAGCAGCTCAGAAGCATGAAAGAGGGAGCTTTAGAAGCATAAATCTTATTTTAGAGTGATAAATACTGGCAGAAAGGTCTTTCATATGCCTGTGGTTCCCTGGCAGGCCAGAAAGCCACTTTTGTTTTCCAAAGTGAAATGGTTACCTTTTATATTAATATGATTATTGAAGATTAAAGCGGATTTGCATCAAGCCAGCTCCACCCAGACAGCCTGCAGCAGCAATCCACAGAAGCGTGCACATGGGGGTAGGCTTGGGAAACAGCCTTCTCCAGGTAGAAGAGCATGTCAAGAGATTAGAGGTGCCACAAAAAATATTACCAGCAATAAGGCCGCCTTCAGTGCTCACCCTCCAGAGCAGGGAGGGGGGCCTTGGAACCATACTTCCCTTGTCATCCCAGGAGCCCAGACATGAGGCAATAGAAAGGCTTAGAAATAATTCCTGCTGGCCTTGGGGAGGGAGCATGGGCTCTGTGTGACTCTCTGAAGGGACCTGCCACAGAGAGTGTGACAGCAAGACCGGCTCTGCCTGGTGCACTGGTATGGGTGTGAGTCACTGAAGAGAAAGAGGTGCCACTGTCGGCTCCAGGAGTGCGAGGTGGAGGGGGTGGGGGTGTGTGCGGAGGAGTCCCTGTAGGTGATGGGGTGGATGTGTGGGCTGGGGGTGGATGTGGTGCAGTCACTCTGTGAAGCAGAGAATGAGTTCTGGCTCCTGGGGAGGGAGGAATTGCCATGGAGAACCAGGCAAAGGCTGTTTGTGAGCCTTTGTGTGCATGCACGTGTGTTTGCATGAAGTGCACGGCGGAGAAAGGGCTGGGAGTGTTTGGCTGTGTGAGGCGCGGCAGGGGACGGGGTGGGAGTGCAGGCTGCATGTAGGCGTGCAGGGATCATGGGAGACAAGCAGGGTGCGTTTGGGAGAAGGGCTGTAGGGAGAGGGGTGGGGACGCTCCTCCTGTGTGCGTCCCCTGATGTGAATCGCTAGGGGTTCCTGTGGGGAGCAGGGTGTGAGGGCAGGCTCTGTGCATGTGCTTGTGCACATGGGAAGGTGCTGCTCCAGGGGACAAGGAACGACCTCTGCTGTCTGTGAGCTACTGAGGGGTAAAGGGACAGGAACGGCAGCTCTGCGGGAGCGTGTGTGTGAGCTGCTGCAGGTAACAGGCCAGGAGTGGGGGCTCTGGGAGCATGTAGGGAGCAGCGGGGAGCACTGGCGCTGCTGTGTGCTGCCATGCAGCATGTCCGGCATGAGGCCAGGAGAAATCCTTGGGCTGTATGTGATGTCATTGTGATGCCTCTGCTGTCCTGTGCTGGCCTTGCTGCCCTATTTCCTTCAACAAGTCCTGGCTTTCACCAGTCTGACTACGAACAGCAGGACCACAAGCTATTTGAGAGATGCTCTCGCTCAAACCAAGCACACTTCCAGTATTTCTGGATGTTAAATACACCCCCAGCAACCCAGCAGTGCCAGTTCAGAGTGCCCCCAAACACGCTACCCTGCAGGTAGGGCAGGAAAAGGGCATGGTCCTTGAATTACAGCTCGCTACTGTCGCTTACAGGGCGGGCTCAGAGCCTCAGGAATCACATACGGCCTGGAGCAGCAGTCACTTCCTGAGGTGCGCCGGCAGCCATTTGCCCTGTGTAGGACACCTCCAGGCCTGCAAACTCCTGCAGGGCACAGCCGCTGGCATTCAAGTGCCTTTCAACATTCTCTCGCCTTCCAGCCAACCTTGCCCAGGGTGGCCGCGTGAGAGAGATTCTCTCACTGGCAGTGAGACCCTCAGCCCCGGAAAGCTCTTTCTCTGGTCAGTGCATGCCTGGATTCAGCAAGGGGAGTAGCCCCACACTGGACAGGGCATTACGTTTCCAGATGGATGCTTCCACCTTCGTTCCATCCTCCACCCGCAGGCAATGGCACAGCTCAGCCCCGCTGGGGAGGGACCCTCCTCCCGGCCGGCTCGCCCACTTATATTTCAAGCTAGCATCTGACACGCATTTTGACACAACCGTGCCTCCCCTCTCTTTTCCCCACTACCTTGCCTTGTTTAGAGCCTGTTTTTTTCTTCCATTGCCAAAACACAATGACTGTTATAATTAACAGATTATCTCAGTGCGACAGCTGCAGTCCTTTGAAAATTAGGTTGAATAACAGGATCCTGCCGTATGGTAATTTCTTTTCATCTCTCAAATATTTTCTCTCTCTCACTCTCGTTTCTACCTCATTTCTATTTTTCTTTCTTTCTTTTCTCTCTCCCCCCTCCTACATTCCACCAGCTCCCTGACTGCATGAGCAGTATCTTTGGGGTGAGACAGGCTGAAGGGCTCTCTCTGCCTTCATCAGCGGTTTTCATTCCCCTTCTTTTACTACCACACCTCGCAGAGAAGCAGTGCTTGCAAGTAGGTTCATAAACATGTCAGAAAAGTACATGCCCACCAGAGACAACAGCTGGGGGCCCTCTCTGAAGCCCCACTGGTTCAGAAAAGTGGCCCAGGGAATTTCATGGGGAGGGGAGGGGGAAACTGGGAGGCAGTAGCCTGAACCACTGCATGCTACTTTCCCACAGGGTGCAACGGTGCAGCTGAGTGGTTTGCACTGAGTTAGCCAGGGTGCGCTACCCACCCACTACCCTCCGCCTTCTTGCTGACTCAGTACCTGCCCCTGACTCACCACTTGCTCACTGAATGGGGACTGGCAGTACTTACACGGCATCCTTCCCTCTCGCTCAGGCAATAGCTCTGCCACTTACCACCCCCTTTCCCATTATCCACCTACATCTGTCTCTCTACAGACTCAATCAAGCCAAGACAGCCAGAAAAGCAGTTTGCTGGGAATTCAGGGTTTCAAAACCAAAATAAGAACTGCTCTCAGCTGGACCCAAATTAGAGGCTCTGGAAATCTCCTCCTCCAGGACTAGAGATCCCCTGGCCCTAGCTGTAAACAGGACTGATCCATTCACAGAAGTGCCTGGACTCCTCAGTCTCTTCTTGGGCAGATGAGCTAGCACACAGTGTTTCAGGCTGTGAGGATGACCAGCCAGACATGTGGGATGGGTCTCTTGGAATGGTGTCCTGGATTTGGCAGCTGAAAGGTTTCAAGTTCATTACATTCTGGACTCAAGAAATCTGCAACTTTGTTGTTGACTGCACCAGGAGCATTAATTAATTGTTCTCAATGCCTGGCTTGAACTCATGCAAAATGCCTTGGTCCTGCGCTGCTTATTTCAGCCATGTCCGTAATCTATACAATATCATCTGTTACACTTAAACACTGCTTTTTGCTTTTGAAAAACAGGGAGGAATTCCTCCATATGACATGTCCATCGCAGCCTAGCACACCTCTGCAGAAGCCAGTTCCAGCTGGGTCCTGGGCCTCCTCCTGCCTCCTCAGTGCAGCCATTTCCTCTCCTCCCATGGAGTTCCACCTCGTTTATTTCCTTAATCCTGATTCGGTAGAACAGAAACTCTTTGTCACCATTATTCTGCCAAAAGCCAAGTAGTTTTATAACAAACACTCATCCGTTCCATTGTATTTCAGCAGTCTCCAGTAGTGCTTCTCCTCGTCGTCCATGATCTCTCTCTTTTCATCCTTTGCAATCCTCAACCCCGCATTTTCTCTCTGCTTTCACTCCAGGCCCTATGATAGCTCATGGCACTTACAGCACATCTCCTCATTCATTCACTGTCACTTACCCAAATGTTACCTTCATTTATTAATTCTTCTTTTTTCTAGTAGCATCCCTCCTCTGAGTGCTTTGTGCAGTCCTACTTACGTATCCAATAATAGTATTTTCCCAATGAGTGAGTCATATACCCCTTTGCTGACATTTAGAATTCTCCTTGTTCTTTGAAACACGTTTATTCATTCCCATCTCTACAATTATATTTGTCTACTCATGGCGTTGCATTTCTTACAGCAGCTGTGCAGTGAACAGATGATCTGTGCAAATAACCCAGCAAAATAATTTTTCCTCCTGGTACCTTGACATCCTTCATTTTAATTATGTAGGCCAAAGCTAATTCAAGCTATGATGCAATCAAAAATAGAGGACAGCTCAATTTAAAAAAAAACCCCATCCTTTCCTTTGTTCTTGCTCAGTCCAGTTTTCCATATTTTTTCCCCACCTATTCTCTGCTCTGCCTCTTTCGATACTGTCAGTAGCAGAATACATGGAGGCTGCAATTGTTATTGGGCCTCTGATTTTGTAGGTGCTGAAAATATTTTCAGTGAGAAACAAACTTTGCTTCAGACTGTTTCCGGGCTGAAAGGACCAAAAAAAAAAAAAAANAGGGGCACATAAATGTCTTACCCACTGACCCAGGTAATACATACCTCATGGCCAGGGAATGATGCTATATCCCCCTAATCTCTCTCCAGGTAGCCCTAGAAAGCAATTAGTCTGGCAGCCCCTCCTTGTTCCTCGCCATGGCCCTATTCCTTCCCCCACAGTTCTTTGCTTCTCTTCGAGTCCTTAGTCACCCTTGCATTTTCCATATTTTATTTATTCCTTACTACTCCTCTTAATCTGCATAGGCCAAACCCTAAGCTCCGGAGTCACCCTGACTCATTTCCTTCCCAGGAAAAGCAACGATTTATATCAGTGGGAAAGCCTGTGATGTCAATCTGGACAGAGACTGATTCTGCACAGGGACTCCCGCATGATTATTTCTTGTTCTCGCTCATTCAGGTCTCCATTTAGCAACACACTTAAGCATGCACCCAACTGTAAACCCATGCAAGTCCCATTCAGCTTCTCAATTGCTTTCTTCTGCAACATCTGTGTTGATGGTTCCCACATCTTCCAAACACAACAGATTCTCCCTCTGAGCTTCCTCTTCCTAACCTCTCTGTTACCCACTCACCAACATCCTTCCTCTTGTTTTGAGAAATTCAGTTTTTTCCTTTTTTTTTCCTTTGCTTGTTTGGTTTTTCTTATTTTCACTGCTGCTGGGGGACTCCAGCTTGTAATTTCACCTCCCTGTTCCTGAGATTGCTATGTTGAATAAAACACTGACTTCCCCCTCTTCTCTCCAGTATTCTGAAATACCGAATTGGGCCACTGAGGAGAAGAGCTGTTGGCCAGGACTGCTGTCTCTGATACTGAAACAGAGCTGGCAGTAATATTTACAGGCGACTTTGAAAGCTCCAAGGATGGCTTGTGGCCAAAAATGATGATATCCACCCCCTCTTTTTTTTAATGATGTCTTCCTATGACTCAGTCTGGTCCATAAGTCAAAATAAGATTTTTTTTTTTTTTTTACCCATCCTCCCTTTAAGCAATGAGAACGAGAGCCTAAGAACAGAACGCTGTAGCATCACGGACAGGACAAGTTACGTCACGAGTAATGCAACTTGGGGTGTCCTTGGTCGCTTTAAAAGAAGCAGAACAAAAGGCATATGTCCTCTTTCCGGAGAAATGAGTTTTGGCAGAGCTAAACTGGCAATTGCCTGAGTTTTCTAAACTTAGTTTTATCTGTAAGCAAAGCAAGAAACACGCGGGATGCAGAGACACGGTGACCTCAGGGGCTCATGACTTCCCAGGCTCAGCAAGGAGCTGCCGTGCCCTTTATTATCCNCCACTTAATTTGCTCCTTGCCTTCTGTGTCTGCCAGTGGCAGGGGAAAAAAATGCATGTTTAGAATTTGGCAGTGTTGCGTATAGCATTACCAGGCTGGAGTTATACTGACTGCTAGACTGCTGCAGGAAAATAAACCAAACCAAACCAAACCAAATAAACCACACTACCCCCCCCACAGAAAAAAAAAAAGCAAAGAAAATCAAAACAAAACAAAACAA
>WEIT01027220.1:82274-213983 GCA_013389985.1 Dryoscopus gambensis
AAAAAAAAAAAAAACAGAAAAGATAAAACAAAAAAAAAACAAAACCAAACAAAAAAAAAAATCAGAAGAGGGGAGGAGGGGAGCAGGCTGAGAGCTGTGGAGAAGGGTGGGGTGTGAGCGGGGGAGAGCCAGGCGAGGAAATAGGGAGAGAAATGAGACAGTACTGTATCCAAGAGTAGATACTATGATGATGGGGACATTAGGAATATGATAGATAGGCAGGGAAGGAAGGCAAACAGACAGAGGTAGGTACAGAGAAATAGACAGAGATGAGGGAGGGAGGGAGGGAGAGAGAAGGAAGAGAGAGAGCCAGAATTAATTTAGGAGGAATATACTGAAAGCATAATCTTCTCAACAGAGTTAAAAAAGAGAGCGAGAGAGAGAATTAAACAAACAGCGACAGGAAACTGAGAAAGAATAACTTTTTTTTTATGAGCTTGTTAACATTTGTGAAGTTAAGTAACCTTAAATTTATGCCATTAATTTGCATGTATTACATTTTTTTTTCTGTGCTGCCAGTTTATAGTCTCTGTGAAACCTTTAAAAAGTGGCTTTTTTTCTCCTTTTCCCTTCGCCTGTGTTAATTAAGGCTTGTGATATATGTATATTTTTACACTGCTGCTGTGCTGTAGCATTTAATCATGAAATGGCCCCTTTTGCCTTTTCTTTGGGCTGCTCCTGCCTCATCCTTTCCCCTCCACAGAAACCTGAGGAGGCCTGTGGATTCACCCACCCACACCAATCTGTAAGCATGCCCAGAGCCACGCTGGGATCCCATGATCCCAGGCCGGGATTCTCCCTGTCAAACAAGGCAGCTCTCACAACAGGGAGAGAGAGGATCTTTAGCTGCTGAAGGGGTAACAGTTCCCATGCACCAGGGCATTCCCATTGCCATACTGAAGCACACTGTATTTACACGTTAGCAATCACTGGGGAGCCATAAATCAGATTCTCAGGGGAAATCCAGCCAGAGTGAGACTCCTAATGAAGGTAGTCCCGGCCAAAGCTGGGGGAGGCACAAGTGACGGATACGCTCTGATCAGCTGCTGGAATGAAAGGGGATGCAGGTCATCCTCCCGGGCTTTAGTAGCACCTGGAATTATCCAAACTAGGATGCACATGGAAAGAGCTGCTGTAGAAATTGCAAGTCCAGTTTCTCCCCTACTTCTAGGGGACTGTGCCACACCAGTTCTCAGGGGCAATGTCCCTCCTGTCCTCCCAAGGACTCTTCTTTCTGGGCAGACAGATCTCTCTCCTAAGCACATTGCTGACTTTGGAAGTGCCCAAGGCCAACACAAAGTGTAGCTGGTGGAGCCCTTTTGGCAGCTATCCCAGCGAGCATATTTCTGAGCTCAGCTGGACAGGAGTCCTGGTCCTAAATGTGCTTTGATTGCTTCACTCCTCTCTGAAGGCTCTGTTTCTCCCAGCTGTAAGCAGAGTTTGCTGAAGCAGGAAGCAGGTTGCTAAGCCTGGTTTGGATGCTGTTTGGTCCTTAGTGGAGCTGATGGGACTCATCTTGTTAAAAGCCAGCTGAGCTGAGACCATGAACAGTGAACACTGATTCAGACCTGATCACCCTCCACAGGAGACACAGCAACTGGAGGAGGGAATAAGGGGGATTGCTGGTCCCAGCAGAGGTGGTGTTTCCTCATCCCCTACAGAGGAGGCTTGTGATCTCCTTGGGGTCTGACAGGCATATGAGAGGTCTCTGAAGGGTCTCTGCTGAACTGGAGTTGGGAAGGAGAGGTAGGGGAGACAGACCAGGCCTTCCACACTGTCATTTATTTTGCCATATGGGGGTGTTGAGCACCAGAGAGGATATTCTGATTTACTCCCTGGCTTACTGTTGCTGTGGCAACGGGAGAAATACAGGCCAAACCAGGCTGCATCTGCAGAGTGGTGGTAATAGGGAGTTTGGATTCCCATGTGTGAGTGTTTGTTTGTTTGTTTGTTTGGCTGTTTGCAGGAGCCACATGGTAAAAAAGCACCATCTCGATGAAAAGGGAATGAGGTCTGAATTGTACCCAGACAAATACACCCTCCTCTCATGCAACAGCCAAATAGTCATGCACGCAGCCCTCCTGACAGCGCACAGCCTGAGGAACACCAGCACACACATGTGGCCTCTCTTCCCACCACTAATACACCCCTGGAGCTGGGGGTCCCCAGCTGCTCTCCCACTCTCTAAAGAAGCCAGACTTCTTATTTCAAAGGTACAAGGCCCCTGTACTCTAGCCACCAGACACTCTGTAGCTGGGCTCTGAAATGCAGCTAAGAATCTAGGGCCCAGCTGGTGTCAGCAAGAGAATCCCCTCTGCTGTGGGACCCTCACATCCCAGTTAGCTGAGGGATCACAATCCCCCCACCGGTTACTGAGCAAATACTCCTCCCTGCAAATACTCCTCCAGCACACTGTAGTGACAAGTTCTTACCTCCCCCCCACACACACTCCCCAAGCTGATCAACAAAACAAACTCAGCCCTTTCTCGACAGCCATATCCCCAACTGGGAGAGATGGCCTTCGTTCCCGACATCAGAGTGAGCCCTCAGGTCACATAAATTGGCCTGCTGCAGAGACCAGCCTCCAACTGTGCAAACCCATGAGTCTGCCAGCACAATTCCCACCCCAGAAAGCAAGCTGTAGAGCACAGTTAAATACAGCCTCTTTCCTTCCCTCTCCTCCAGCCTGCTGGAACCTGAGTATCCTCAGCCTAAACACTGGAGAAAGGCTCCATGTCCAGTGCATCCAAAATATTGGCCCCAGAGACCTCCTTTAGGTTAAGTGGAAGGAAGGAAATTATTTTTCAACTGCCCCTCATGGCCGCAAAGCTGCTCCCTGGAGAGCTGGAAGCACAGAATAGTCTTGTAGCAAGACAAAGTTGCTGTTCAGCCATACTATGATCTGTTCTTCCTTAACCCCACAGTCCATAACAGGCTGAAGCAAGCATGGATGCAGGGAAGAGTGGCCTGGTATCAGGGCAAGGACCTGGTTTGCTCAGGCATAGGGACTTTGGAATTCCTGGAAATCAGACTCATAATTGGCTTTGGGGGTCCTGTGTTGCAACTTTTGCAAAGGAGATACAAAGTCCATGGCAGAGATAGACTGTATTTCCTCAGAGCCTGTGAGGCAGGATGTCCCTGTGAGGACAGCACGCTTAGGGTGAGACACCAGCAAAGAAAAGGGGTGCCAGGGAAAGGCTGGTGATGCCAGTAACCTGTTGGCTGCTGCTAATAGTGACACTGAGATAAGACAAAGTGGTGCTGGGGGAAGCAAAGGCACTGAGGTTGAGCTGGAAAAGATGAGGTGATGGAGATGAGAGGCTCTGCAGGTATGAAGAGCTTCTACAGAACATTGTGCAGAGAGGAGATGTCCAGCTCAATCCCAACGAGGACAGCCACAGGGAATGCGTGGTGGCTGCTGGTGTGCTGCAGGAATGCTGTGAATTTGCAGAACGCCTGTCCACCCAGGGTATGCAGGAGAGGTGAGACAGGACATAGATTCACCCCCCCTTGACTCCTGGCTGCCTTTTCTCCCATTATTCCTGAGACTCCATCTGGCCTCACTATTTTTACACACATACACACTAAAAAAAAAAAGGAAAAAAGAAAAAAAAAGAAATAAATACTTAATTTCTAACCTAATCAGCCCTTCTCTCACTAATTAGCACCCTCCTAGCACATCCACAGGCTGTGAGAGATACTCTGGGGCTGATAATGACCCCCAACCTGCAGTTGCATATGCTGAAGGGTCAGCAGAGCCAAGAGCAAGCCGTGGGGAGGCAGGGAACAGAGCGACCTCTGTCATTAGGGTTTTTTCTCTGAAATCTGGGATGATGGAAAGGGGATGTCTCTTTTTTGGCAGAGTCCCTTGCGTGTGCATGTGCGTTTTTCTGTGAGAGTCAATGTGTGTGTGCACGCATGTGTGTCGAGGAGGGGGGAAGCTGGAGAGGTTTGGAGGGAGGGGACTGGAACGAAACTCTGGCACTGAGCCCGAACCTGAAACACATGCCAATTTGTGCCTCTTGCTGGTGGTAATGAAGGGCTCCGTTCAGGACACACGGGACACTAATTAAGGGGCTTCAAAGGCGGCTTTCTGCAGAGTGCTCTCTAAAGGGGGGCTGAGGGGAGGAAGGAGCACAAGAGGGGGGTGTTCTCCACTCAATGGAAGACTTCTGGCTCCTAGTGCTGCTGGGGAAGGCACTTTTTCTTTCTCGCTGTCTCCCATAGCAACTCCTACCCGTGAGAGCTAAGAAGGTGCAAGCATCTGGCAGCTCCGGGCAAGCCCTCAGCAGCCAGCAGGCAAGGCAGGCTCCGATATGCAAAGGTGGAAAAGCGGCATGGCAGAAAGGAAGAAAAGAAGAAAAAGGTGGAATTGGGGAGGCAAATCGCTGTGATTTGTTTGCAAAGGTAGCACCTAGAGTAACAGGAGTTGCCATGAGTCTCCACGGATTTGCAGGGACAGAGATCTGGATCACTGCGGATCAAAACTCCATAGCTGAGCATTGTCAACTTCATCCCATGGGGTTATTTCTTATGAAAGTGTGGGTGGGGCAGACTTTGTGAGTAGGACAATGAGCAGGGCTGGGAACGTGCCTCCATCGTGTCAGTCTGGACGCAAGGGCTTAGCTGGGCACCAGAGACGAGCAAAAACTGCACAGGCACCCAAAGAACTCTAGCCCACTCCCAGGAGCTTCACAGACCTTGGCCCTACAACCTCTAAGCACTGCAGATTCACTCGTAGCTGAGCGTTCCCGTGTCAAAGGAAAGGAGCCAAGCCACAGAGCGGGTGACGTGACTCAGCCATGGTCACCAAAGGAGGTCTCAGCTCAACTCTCCTGCTTCCTACCTGTTACCTTACCCTCACACCTGCCCACCCTCCCTCCACAGGAGTAAACATGAAACAGCAGCTCTGGAGAAAAACAAGACTGTGCTGAGATTGATTAAACGGGGACAGAGTGTGGGAGGAAAGAGAAGAATAAATTGGCAGGGAGAGCAACAGAGTGTTAGTGAGAGACAGAAAGAAAGGATGAGTGAGAAAGGTGGTGAGGAAAAGAGAGAATAGAGGGTTGTCTATGGATTGTAGTCACTGGGCCATGCACCACACAGAGAGAGAAAGTGAGGGAAAGAAAAGAGAGGTGATATGAGCACATGAAAAGGAGAAGTGAGAAGAGACTCACAAAGAGCAAGAGAAGCAGACAGCTTGAGAGATGAGCAGTGCTTCGCTGATCCTGCACGACAGCATGTTGCCTGCCATCACTCACCACCCCACAAGCTGCCAGAATGCCCCACAGCTTCCCTTGGTTTCAGACAGAGCTGTCTTCTCTATGTCAGGCAGTCTCAGCACCACACATGGGGCACCTGGACACAGCTCTTTGGGAGTCAGGACCAGTCCTGCCATGGTGAACCGTGAGTACACATTATTTAACCATGGTGAAGCAGAAGGCTTTCAGTACTACCCTAATGCTTCTCCACGATTGTCCAAACCTTTAGTTTTTCTAACCTTTCTGCCCTCTCCTGTTCAGTGTCCTCCTATGCACCAGCCCACATTTAACTGCTTATTCCAGATGACCTGCTCCATGTCTCCCATGTTCAGTGTCACCCGGCCAAAAGCACAGCCACCTGCAGCCCAGAGCAGTTCAGCAGGGCTGTGCCTGCCACTGGAGACAAGGAGGGAGGAGGCTCACCCTGGAAGAAGCACCTGGGGTGAAACTGGCTGAGGTGTGATTGAGGCCAGTGACTGCCCAGAGTGAGAAGAACAGTGCAAGGCAGTTCTTAACAGTAGCTCTTGGGCAACAGTCTTCCCATGCATATCCAGCAATTCCCTGGTTTTTCTTACTACTGCCCAATGGTGAATCTTGCTGCCCAGCCCAAGCCATTTCTGAGGAGAGGTGATCAGGTTCCTAGGCAGACAGAGTCAAAAGGGGGTTGGACGCAGAAACATGTTATGGTGCTAGAATCAGCCCTACGGCAGGTCTTGCAACTGCCTGGGTGGAGGAACATCTGGGGTCTGCTAGGATCTGCAGAGAAAATAGATCTACCTCAAGAAGTTACAGACACAGTCTCAGATGCAATTGCAAGACACAGTCTTGGAAGGGATTAGCTCCATCACTGACCCTTGCCTCATTAAAGCATAAAAACCATGGCACAGGCCAGACAAGTCCAGGGCACTCGTGTGCTGCCTCCTCCCATCCCACAGACCACCAAACACTTCCCATCAGCTGCTAACAGCTGCTGAACCTTTACAAAGAAAGCCACAAAAGGAGAACAGAGTAGGAGAACAGAGCTGTGATCACCAGCCTCTTCTGACCATAGGGGAAAAAACAGCCGAGACATTCAGGTTCTCAGAAAGACACCAGCCGTAGTTTCCATGGAGAGAGGAAACAGGAACACTCTCCAGCGTCCCCCTTCATCTCCCAGTTCTTCCTTCTCCCCCCGCACCTCACCTTTCTGCCCTGTGCAATCCAAATTGGACACCATGCAAAGACAGATAAACAGGCAACTAGTGAATCACTCTTATTAAGTTTGAACTTATTATTAAAAAAAAAAAAAAGAGAAAAATGAAAAACATGAAAAGAGGGAGAGAAAATCAAAGCTGGGATTACAGGCTTAGCAAGCATGAGTGCATATTCAGCCTACACTGTTCTCTTTGTGACTCTGTCACACCGGTAGACTGCTAAGAGAGTTATACCATTACTAACATGACAGCATTGTCCTACACAGCCTGGATTAGAAATCCCAGTGGCTGTGTGGAGGGGAAAAGTCCCTTGGCAGTGGTAGGCGCTTGGCCTCATAATGCCTTCCACTTGCAGCATGCTGGCCAGGCAGGGAGAAGTATTCAATTATCACACAGGCTCTGCCTTTTCCTAGGCCAGCTTTCTTTCATTGTCTGACTGCTTTCTCCCTGGCCAGTGATGCCTGAGAAGTCTGTCACGCAAGAGAAACTCAAGATGGTCCAGGCAATTCCTGAATCAGGCAGACTTCTCACAGCTGAACCCCTCCTCCTCCTCACAAATACACAGTCTTCTCCAAGTATGGATAGGATGTTCAGTCTTGAAGGTGGTGAATATCTCATTCACCAACACAGGACCTCCAACAACTGCCCGGAAAACTGGATCTCCTTGTTCTCTGCTGGGCAGGAACATCAGTCAGTTGTGATTCCTTCACATTCCTCTGGCCTAAAAATCATCCTGCTGAGCCGAGACTGATTGCCCTCATTACTTCCACTTCTTAAGCAGGACTTCACCAGTTTTTAAACACATCAAAGACATGTATGTTGCTCTGATGCATTTTTCAAACACTCCCTTTTCCAAGTAATCCCCATATAAACATCACCCAAAACACCACAGCAATCAGATAATCGCCTATACCCTCATCCACTGTTTGTAGCCTTTGTGATGCCCTTGGGGACTCTGTTTCCTCACTGGGACAGTGGTGTTAAAGCGTGTCTGTGAACTGGCATGGATTGACAAGGAAAAGGCAACTGGCAACAATAAATGCATCACCCTACCCAGGATGCAGAATGAGGAAAGGTCATTGTGTAATGTTGTCTCTCCTTGCTCTGCAGCAGCCAGAATTCCTGCTTATGTGGCCACCAGTGCGGGGGCCCAGCTTTGGTACCACTGAGGGAAGATGGACTGGATGCTGCATAAATTGGCCGTGTCAGTCCCCAGGTCTTCAGAGAGGGAAAGAGGAGCTGAACTTGGAGTGAGAAAGGCCGTGAGCTGAGAGGAAGAAAGAATTGGGTATGCAGTGCCTGGAGGGTGAGGGTCAGGACCAAGAGTAGCAGAAGGAGGTGCCTAGGACAGCTGCTCACACAGATGGTCCCCAGTCTGTAGCCTTGAGATCTTGCCTTAGCTCCAGCCCTGTGGCTGGTGCTTGCGACCTCATCTCCCCACATCTCTGTTCTGCAGCCAGTAAAGCTGCTGGTGGGGCAGGCCCCATACCACTGAAGGAACTGGGGCAGGGGCCATTCCTCATTCACAGAACCCCAGTGCTATTTTCTCTGTCCCAACCCAAAGAGACTTGAGAAAAAACACAGTTTTTCTTTCCAGAGCTGCCCCGGGGCTAGGATACAATATTTTATGGCCCAGTTCTTAGCCTATTTGCATTTTGTATTTTCGCTTCAACTGCTGTTTGTTTCCAGGCATTTGGGATGCCTAATGATTTTCAAAGCACTGTTTATTTTAATCCCTCTAATTTATTAATAAATTAGTTGGCCTCGAAGTGCTTGGGAAAGAAGGGTAAGGAAGTTGTAACCAGTGCTTTGAATAAAGCATCAAACTGTCATATGATCACATCAAAGCAACAGCAAGCAGCTCACTCTGTTGGCTATATCATGATACAGCCTCATGGGTCCTCCAGCTTGGTGTCAGGTTTCTTCATACATGTCACCCTGCAACACTACCAGGCTCACCAACTCCAAGGATGAAGTAAAAAATAGCAGTGCCCAGAGGCAGCTCCTTCTGAAAAGTCTGCCCCTTCTCACCCTCCGCGTGCTGTGAGAACGTAACATGCCACCGCGGTGCAGATAATATAAACCATGCTGACATCCACGTGGATTTGCAGGCAAGGTTGTAATCTTCCCATAAATCACAGGTGCACTCAGCCTCCACTACACTCTCTTCAGCCCAGTGCTCTGTGGCGAGGATACAGTTTCACACACAGGACAGTCCCTGAAAAAATAGTGAGCATAAACACTGCTGATCATGCAAATGAAGGACTTGGAATCTCTGCTAGTCAGTCCCATCAGGAACATGCCAGGTGTTCTCATCACCAGAAAGCAACTGACAGATCCTGAAAATCCTAGGGGCTGCCCTCAAATAACTTTTCCCATCTCCAGGAAGGCTGTGAGTGTGCCCCATCATGTGTTTAGGAGCCTGCCCCCATGTAGGGCCTTAAGACCACAGACAGTCTTTTGCATCTGACAACTTCATCACATCCTTACTGCTGCAAAGCCCATTTGCTCTCAGCGATCCCACAGAGTTGAAGATCCCCTTTCTCCCATCTCACGCTGACCTGTCAGCAATGAACATGTTAGTCCTGGACTAGCCTTTGCCAGGGACACAAGACTCACAGGAAACAGCAGCCTCTCTCTTCTGTAGAGGCAGGGCTTGCTGCAAGTGTACATCTTGTGCTAAAGGGCTGAGGTGATTCCACAAACAGCTCTGCGAAAGCAGCCTGAAGTTGCTGCTGGTTGTCATGATGAGTTAGTTGTGCTAGATGTCCTCCAGAAGCACCGTTCTGCCTGGGAATAGACAATGACTACTGTTTAGAGGGGGTGAACACATCCTGCCTGAATGAGCTTATTACAGCAGCCAGCACGGCTGTCTGGCACAGGGGGCACACCTGCACCCGTGTTCTCTTTGTACTTGTGGATAAATTGACAGAAACAGAGATGCCTCGGGAAAGGCGATGGTGGGACAGAAGCTCTTTCACCCAGGATGCAGAAAGGACAAAAACATTTCTGCGGTGCCAGGTGCAAAGCAGATTCCAGAGTGGCTCCCCTTGCTGACATCCACGGGTCCTGTCAGCGCCGATGCAGCCTGAGCAGGAGAGAGCCCAGCCTGGCTCTGCACCCATCCAAAGGCAGGTGCCTGCATGCCCAGCAGCTCAGATGCAACGCATTTGCAGGACGAGTGGATCATCAGGAGTGCCAGGTCAGGCACCCTCCCGGGGTCAGCAGTCACAGCGATAGATTTCTCCTCTCCCCACCACAGATTAGGCCCACAGCTCCAGAGGCAGCTCCAGTTCCTGCACAAACATCACAGCTGAGCGCTCACTGCGCACTGCCATAGCCCCACTCACCATATTATTATTTTTGCTTCTATTCTTTACTTAAAACCCCCCTTCTCTCCAAGCTGCATCTCCCAGCTGATGAATGGGAGCCCGGGGACAAGGGCTGACTACCACAATGCTTACTGGCTCCCCACCACTTTGAGGGGTGCCAGCCTGCCAGCAGAGCATCCCCCCTCCCTGCCTTCCTTCCCTGACTCCCACCACCTCTTGCCAGCACAAGAAGGGCCACCTGGGGAAGCACTGAGACTGCTCACTCTCTTCCCTAGCTGTTTCCTCTCTCCCATCTCTTCCCTGTGTGTGGACACCCTGGGGGCACCTACCTACTCACTGAGAGGAGCACCAGAGAAATCGTGTCTGCCCTGCCCCTGGTACTCAACATCTGACACCTTGTTTTGAGGGCACTGTCAACCACTCCAGCAGCCTTTCCCTCCCACACAGCCCCCCAGAGTCAACAGGCAGTGTTCCATGCTGTGCTGGAAGAAAAGGGATGGCATGAATCCCAGCACTGTGTTGTGGACAGAGCATTATCTTTACCCTACAAAGAAAGTGTGACTCTGCTCTTGGCTTGATTGTGGGCACTCAGTTGATAAAGTCAGGTTATTACCTGCCTGCCCTGGCAAGGCACCAGCTCTCCTGCCTGCCCATCTTGCCTGGGGCAGGTAGCTCCCTGCTTTAACAAAGCCTGATCACCCGGCGAGTTCTCCTGTGTGGCAGAGGAAATAGAGATCTCCAAAACAGGATTTGAATTGAGTCCTCAGCTTGATGATATACCACTTAAAAAGAAGGCCAGGGTGGATGAACCCTGATCTTTGCTCTCAAAAAGGTGCAGCAACAAGTGATGAGGACTTTGGAGAGAAATAACAAGGGGAACGGCCTCTCTTGGAGCCTTCCCAAGAGGAGCATAACCAGCTCATGTACTTAAGGCCGTAACCTTTCTCATTCTCCCCATAGGTCTCTTGGTGTCTTTTCTTCTGTTGCCTCTCTGATCCCTGAGCAAAGAGCACAGCCTCAGCAACCCAGCCTCCGCAGGGAAGTCCAAGAAAGGCCAAACCCTCCAGGATCATGCCTTACTTATCTAAGGGCACAGGCAAGAACCATCTGCCTCCAGGATGCTTTCTCCAGCAGTGGCAAACACTGAGGCCTGGGAAAAAGGAGCAGAAGTTGGCCAATATAGAGATACCTCCCCAGGCCTCCCAGACAAGTTGAAAATGGTGGATTTTGTGAGTTGGCCAAAATTTACTACGAAATTATTAAACCTCACAAAATTATTCCACAAGGATCCTGCCCAGAGTTCACTTTAAGTGTGCTTCATTGTTACACTTCATAGCTACACACCAGGTGCTTTGCTGCTGGGAAGAAAGGGGGCTGTAATAGGCCTATCCATGAAGGGAGAGATTGCTTTGCACAGTGTGCTGTGTCTGTAGGCAGGGAGGAGGGCAGGTATCTCTTCTCCATGCTCCTCAGCAGGAGTGAACCGTAATGAACATGCTGGGAAAAGCCAGCAGCATTGAGTAAAGGCACATGGGTCTTTGTGTAAGTGATGCCAGCCAAAATGAAGAGACCATTCCCGCGCTGAATCATGTTCAGTGTGTCTGTAAAAGCGGTGAGTGCAAACATCTATTGTGAATGTTCAAATGCGATGTGCCCGCAGCGGGCCCTGGGACGTGTCCCCAGCCCGTGAGCGTGCGAGCCGGCCCCACGGGGTGTGCGTGTGCGTTGTCTGGCTGCCAGGGCGCCTGCCACGGGGGAACTTTCCATCTAAACCAGCTGACAGCTGCTCTCCTGAGTTTCCTGGACACCAATAATGTTTTCCCTTTTCTAATCTCCCCGATGTAAATCCATTCACAACGAGTGCCTAGAGACTTTTAATTCCATCGGCATTAAACTCACTAAAACCTCTATTACCAAAAGCTTTTAGGATTTTCCCCAGAATCTACAAGTCAGGTTCATAACATGACAGAACTCCACCTCTCTAGGGTGTCTGAGAAATTAATTCATGCTTTCTAAATGCCAGGATCACTGACCAGACATTCAAAGTATCCCCCTTGCCATTAGCAAGCTCGAGTTGCTGGTACAACATGGCCCTTGCCAGGGGCTGAGCTGTCTTCTGAAACACCTCTAACAGTCTGAGAAGGGCCCCCGCCCTGTACCAGGCAAGAACAGATCACCTGCCACAGCAAAGCAGTACCGGAGGTTCACAGATGCTGTGTTAAAGGGAAATGGTTTATTGCAGTGCTTCCTTGCTGCATTCGTAGAGCAAAGGTCTGGCAAATGCATCACAGCACCGGTGCTCCCCAGCACCATAATAAGTGAGAAGATAGTGTGGTCTCACCTCAGTGCTGCGCACAGGCAGGCACTGTAAAAGCACAGGGATTATCCAGCTACACCTCGGCAGTGAAGGTGGCTGGGTGCCGAGACAAATTGAAAGTGGTTGTGGTGGAGGGGTCAGACAGCTGTGAGTCAGTGAGTGAGGTTTCTAAATGCTATAATACTCCAGAGATGGTGCATTTATCCTTTGGCCCTGGAGGTTCATTGGCTGCTGTAATAGAGCAGGGAGATGCAATCATCTTTTGATCCCAGAGGTCTTTTTAGGTGCTATAATAGAGTAGTGATGATCAAGCCATCTCCCAAGCCTTGGGGTTGCTGGCACACAGAGTGGGTGACGTCAGTGTCTCTCAGCCCCCACAGTCCCCAGCTCCTGGATTCCAGGAGAGGTGCTGAAGATGTTGCTTCCACCCCAGAGGTTTGCAGGGGCTGTGGTGACGTCAGCTTTGACACACTGCCAAAGTCCCCTCTGGCCTCACAGGAACTTTTAACCACGTGGAAAGGTGTGATACTGACCCCAGGTCTCTTGGCACTGGCACACAAGCCTGGCTGCTCCCACTCTATTCACACCAGCTGCAGTGGGTGTAGCTCCAAGCTGCCCACCGAAACAAATCACAGCTCTAAGAATACAAGAGAGCTCAGAGATCCAGCAAAGAGCAGCATGCAAATATGATGCCCAGTTTCTTTATCTAGCTTAAAAACATTTCCCTGTGCAAGTAGTCACTCTGCTCACACCTCATGGGCTGTCCAGGAAGGAGACACACTGACAAGTAGTCTGGGACTTGTGTGAAGCCACACACACGTTTGTAGCTACACACAAATAGGTAGAAATCAAACAGGCTCGGCTAGCCAAGCCGTTGAAGATTTCAGCATCCTGTATCATGGACTCAGGAAAAAAAACCAAGAACTGGAACCATGCTCCTGTGTAGGGAATGCTGTCGGACAGGGAGGATATGTTTGTAGACTCAGGTCCTTGCACTGAAGAGAGGAGGAAGTAATCAAATAAGGTTTCAGAGTTTCTGTAGGCTCAGGGATTTCTCTGCTCCCTTCATCTGCAGGAGATTTTTAATTCTGGGCTCCAGCTTGGCCTGAAAATTGGAAGGTTTGCTAGATACCCTGTTATCCTAGCACTGATTCCCACATCCATAGCTCAGGCGGAAGATGGAAGCATGGGCAATCTCCCAGGAATGTCTGGGAAATTTGCAGGTTAGGTTTCTGGTCTGAGGCAATATCAAGAGTTTCAGTGGGTTTGCACCTTTTCTGCGGCAGGGGTGGGGTTTGGTTTTCCCCAGAACCTAGTTCAGAGGCTGAAAATCCTCCTTCTTACTATGAACTTCAACATTACAAGACACGAGCAGAATTTCACTGCTCATGTCCCAGTGTGGAAGATGTACACTAGAGAACATGCAGTCCAGATCAGAGAGATGTCCACACTGGCTCTCGGGAAAAACATCACTGGAATTTTGGGGAGAAAAGGTGAAAAAACATCAAAGCAGACAAATGAGGGACAATGTGCTCCTATCTCAATTTTCTTATTTGTTGCTATGAGTTGCAGGTTAATAAAGGCTCTGAAGAGTGCACCTGCAGGTTCAGGCTCCAAAACTGGGCTCATCCTTTGTAAAAGCTCATTGGGGTACTCTTGTTCCCCAGAAAAGGGGAACACCACACAAGCCCACTATGAACCTTTCTGAATTCTTGGACCTGACAAATCAGCATGTCTTAGACCTCCACAGTTCAACCCTGTGAACCTGAATCCCATACATTTTAATTTCACTGTGCATTCCCTCACTCCTAGGTGATGAGGAAAGGAAGGACAGATATCCTCATATGTCTCATAATTTTATTTCCTCCCACCATCCACTCCCAGTCTGCTGTCTGACACTAACAACCCCTGTCTCCTCCATGTCTTCACTTTGGGTGTTCACCCCTTCAGTTTGGGGTGTTCACAGGCTTTCTGTCTCACCTCAGAGGCCCTTCAGTTCTCCAGCATCCCTCCAGAAACAGGCTGACCCGGGTTTGGCACGCAATTCCAAATGAAGCAGCACTGCAGGTGTACCAAGAGCTCTTCCAGAGCCCTCTCCACCCACTGCCTCTGCATCCAAACAGCTGATTTGCCTGCTCAAGGGCATCACAGCATGGGGCAGAGCTCTGCAAAGACATTCATCCTCAATTTCATTTGGCTGATACCCTTGATTCAGGACCTTTTGGGTATCTAAAGAGTTCTGAGTCTGCCCTGCAACACACATTACTTTGAGCATACCAACTTTCAGTTTCCTTCACCACAGCACAGTGCATTCATTTAACTTTGTTCTCTTTCCCAGGCATTTCCCACAGCCCTTTCTGTCCACAGCCAACATAATAACTTTGTCTCATCTGCTGATTTCCATACGGTGTATCTCTCCTCCCACCTTTCCAATTCATTAAACGATAAGGTCAATCACAAGGGATTTAGAAGACAACCTGGAGGCCACATTAACCTTTTGCCATGGTGAAACTTGACTGTTTAATCCCCTCATTCTTTCAGTCTCCTACTCGGTTTTTGATCTATGTCAATATTTTGTCTCTCACTGACTACTTAGCTTCTTTAGCAGCTCAAGTGCAGGATCTTTCAAAAGCCTTTTGGAAGTCTAAGTACGTTATATCAATTGGTTCTCCTTTATCCACTGTGTTATTGACACATTCAAAAACTTGTAGGAGATTAGCACGATGCAGTTTTCCCCTGCTGAACCCACGCTGGATAGGCCCTGTCAGACCACAGTCTTCCAGATGTCTTCAAGCACTGCTTTTTAATTATCGTTCCCACCAGTTTACCAAATACAGATGCAAAGCCTTCTGATCTTTAATTCCCTGGATCATCACTGAAGCCTTTTTTTAAATATAGATACAACATTTGGTCTTCTCCAATTCCCCGAATCAGTAGTTGTTTTTTTTTTTCACAAGAGATTGCATATTTTTGTTAGCAGCTCAATCACTTAAGCTCCTTCCAAACTCTCGGATTTAACCATCTGGACTTGATAACTTATTGTTCAGGGAAAGGGGGGCGGAGGTTTTGTGGTTGTTGGGGTTTTTTTCACTGTTTTTGTGGGTTTTTTATGAGTTGCTTTGTCCCAGCACCCATTGTTCTACCAGCATATTTTCCAACAGATCCTCATCTGAGCAGATACAGGAAAAGAATCTCACAAATACCGTTGGTAGGGACAGCTGATACAAGAGAAATCATAAGAGAATTCAGCTCCCCAGCAACGTCCTAAAAATGGAGATACTGAGTCACTTTAAGCACAGGAGGTGACTGGAATTGATCAATGTGAGTTTTCTTGGATAACTTCCACCCTGTTCTGACCAACCAGGCTGGTTTTGCTCATTTGTTTGGGTCTCTTGCGGAATAGTGATTTCCATCTTGACCCCAGAAGATTCAGGGCAGGAACAGTGCTAGCTTGATTATATACAGCCTAAGGTGTGATGAAAAGAAAGTGACCTCAGTGCTGGGGGATGCATGAACCTGGGCGGAGATGAAACCCAGCGAGGATGAAAGGAAGTAAATCAGAAGGTGAGCAGAACAATGCTGGGCTGTTAGCTCCAGTGATTGCCTTTCAACTGCATCAGCCACAAAACATGAAATGTAATGGGCAATGCTGGAGAACTCAAATAAGTAGCCCCATTATATGAGTGTTTCTCCCTTTGTGCCAGACTGGTTCTCGATAGATTTCACCATGCTGGCTGGCTTTAAAAGGCATGGCAGTTAAGATCGGGGCACAGCCCGGTGGCCCTGATGTGCCACTCACTTTAAGCCACACCTTCCACTGGTCCTACAACAGGGAGTCAGGGAGGAAGCTTGAGGTGGAAAAGAAGCACCTACAGGTTTATGTCACAATGAACACACAACCAGCTGTGGATACACGTTCACCTGTCAACCTGCCTGCAAGCCAGCACTGGCATTCCAGCTTCTGGAAACCATCACATCCCCATCAAAACTGACACTGAGAACATCTGTATGAAAAATACCTACCCCGTGACAGACCTGGCATACCCACCTTACTCGACAGATATGTACTCAAGTATATTTCATAAAAGAGGAAGAGAAATTTCCATAAATCCCTCTTGTCTAATGGCTGCTGTTCAGTTCTTATGGGACATGTCGATGGGGCAATTGCAGAAAAAATTCTGCCCCGTGTAGCTTGTTGAATTCATTCCCTGCAGACACTGCCTATGTGGGGTAATGTGGCCACAAGTTTTTTCCAGGGAGCCATCTAAAGGCAAGTCTGTGGCTCCCTCTAAGACCTCACCAACATCCCTCCAGTACAGAGCAAGGCAATTCTCAGCAGCACTGGGCAGCACATTCACTTCCTCTGGCTCCGTGGGGCGAGGGCCAGGAGGACAGAGGACACAAGGAGGGGTTTCTCAGCCATGTTCCCCCCTCCATGTCGGGAACAGACAAACATGCACAGGAGAAGGCATCTCAAAGCAGGGCAATCTCAGGCTGGCTATTCCCTTAATTAAGGAGGTGGATAGAAGATGAGCAGTTTACTGTGCAGAGCTGGTCCTCCTGCCACAGAGATTTTGAGAGCACATCCCTGCCCAGTACAAACATGGTCAGGTCAGACTCTAGTCTGTAATATGATATAAGATACTTTCATACCACACTGTCACTGCAGGGACATGCTGCTCTCTTTCTGCCTCCCTCTCCACCCCCTTCTTCCTTTGCTGCTTCTGTCCTTTTTCTCTCAGGTCCTCCCTCTTTCTCATCTCAGTGTCTGCATCCCCTCCATACCCCCGTGTGTCTCGCAATCCCCCTTCCCTCTGCAGCACCTCCCTCCACTGCCTGCAGGTCTCCACCTCCACGAAGGAAGAGAGGGCTCACACTGGGATGAGACACAGGAGGAACTTGGGGAAGAAAGAGGTCTTCTTCATGTCCTGACTTAGCCCAACACGACTCCCCACACACCAGACACAGCCCTGCTGAAGGTGCCTGTTTGGGCTGGGATGAAGCAACATGGACACTCGCACAGATGCTGTTCTACTGCACAGGGCATAAACCAGGCAAGAAGGTAGCACGAATCCCATCCAGCTGCTCTTCTAGCAAGGCTTTTAGCTTGTCTCCCTCTCCTTACATGCACTGGTCTGTCGTGTGTGTGTGTCTCAGGGCTGTCCTCGGCCGCTCGGCGGTGGCTGTGCAGAGGGTGCAAGGGGGAGGTGAAATGACAGGGGCTGGGGGTGGCCAGCTGCCCGTCATGGCCTGTACCAGGGTCCCCTTAGTCCCCTGACACACACAGACACGTGGCACGGCTGCTCAGGGAGGCCCAGCCAAGAAGCCTGTCCTTCTCCACTGAATCTCTACTCTGTTTCCCAAGTGACAAGCCACAAACTCCCTTTCTCTTCCCAAACAAACAGAGGCTTGAGTGAATCGCTGCCTCGGCCCTGGCACGCAGCCCCCTGGTCATTACGGATTCTCCTCCGGCATCCAGCCCCCTGCGAATGACAGCACTCAGCCGTGTCAGCAGAGTCCACAGGCTGAACCTCCCTTTCCCCACAGCATCTCTCTGTGCAGCCTGAAGCATTGTTCCTTCACATGCCTACTCCCCAGCCCCCTCCTCTCCCACAGTGTTTGTGGCTACTGCCTGTTCCACATAAAGGTAGGGGAAACTGAGGCACAGCATGGTGGCCAGTGAGAGAGTTTGCTGGGATTAGGATCCTTAGTAACAAGGTTTGGTAGACAGTGTCACCTCTTAACTTTAACCTCTAAAAGCTCATTTTGCTGGGATTTAAAGTAAAACTGACTTCAGACTGCTAAACCTGATCAACAAATTCTCCTCCTAATCACCAGAGACTCGCACACTTCCACACAAAAGCATGAGGCAAAACACCCCTCATCACCTTCCTGCCCTTTGGCCCTTCAGCACAAACAAAATTACCTCCCTCAGCAAGACAAGCACCTGAGTGACAGACCTGGAAGAAATCCCTGCAGCATAACTGTGAGGGTTTGCACTCATACTCTGTCCCAAATGAGCACCTGCCTCCAATGGGGCTGGCTTGGCCTCCATCCATGGTACAACCCCATTTTCTGACAACATGATCCTATGATAATGCCTCTCCTGGACCTTGTGCACTGACCTGTGAAGTGGTCAGGGCTGGAGAACATCCTCCTGCCGAGACAATGCTTCCCTCCCCTTCCTCTTCGGCACAATGCCTGCCCTCCTCCCAGCCAATGCCATCCTCTCCAGCATCTGCCTGGTGTGGGACATGGCTTGCTCCCAGACTGTAATTTAACCCTCTTTCAGACTGTCTTGCCCGACAGGAGGGACTGAATCAGGCTGGCTGCAGTATGTAATTACATCTGTCAGATTAGCCGGAGCACGCACGATCCGGAGCACGTGCCAGGTGTGGCCCAGAAACAACACTCGAGCCAGCACCAAGATGGGGCTGTGCAGACAGATAATACCCAACGCAACATAAATCTTGCCAGTACAGAGTTAAGCCAACATTGTTTTCTAAACAAATCTCAAACAGCAGAGTGAATTCATACTGGGTCAGCATTTTCTACCATGTAGCTGCAGCAGTTTTGACCCAGTACCAAGCTCCCTAGAGCTGGATTTATTGTCTTGTCCAGTCTGAGTCAGTGCCAAAGCCACGTCCTGAGAGGACTGAGGAATTTAACCAATGCCAAATGACTTTGGAGGCTCCATATGGGAAGAGCTTGCTTTCTGCAAACGCTCCAACAATGACACCAAGTGCGACTGCATGGGCACGCTCCCTGCCAGGCTCCGGCCAAGAGGAAGAGTGACACATCAACAACACCACAGTCACTCGTCACCTGCAACGCAAGCACGCGCGCACACCGGAGGGTGTGAACCTCAGGGGGAAAGATCACTTCGCAGGATCGTCAGCTGGCAGCACCATCCAGAAACAACCCCACCGGGCAGCATCAGCCCTTCTCAAGGCTGACCAGAGCTGCTCCTGCCCGGCGTGATGGTCACAAAGGAGGAGAAGTGAGGAATGGGTGCTGAAATAGGGAAAAGCAGGGCTCAGGGTACCCCAAAGAAGGAAGAAAAACAGCAAGAGGCACCACAGACAAGTTGAAGGCAGCAGTTCATGTAGAAGGGGAGGGATTGGAGTAGTGGGTATGGGGGCATTGAGGAGCTGCAGATGGGGAAAGCTGATGGCAGGGTTCTGCAGTGGCAGCAGAGAGATGCACTGGAAGATGCAGTGGAAGATGTGCCCTCCTTTGTCAGCATCACCAGGTGGGACCTGGGCAGGAGGGGAGCAACCCATCACCTCCTTCAGGGGACACCACACCAGCACCACTGTTTGGGCTGCACAGTAGCATGGACCCTGCCAGTCCCTTCCCCTCAGAGAAACACAGCAGTCCCCAAGATCTGACTTGGAAAACCCTGGTCTCTGCCAGAGTCTGTGCAGAGCCTGAAACCACAGCCTGAAAGGTTGCAAACTCCCAAATCTCCCCGTTAAAATCCACTCCTCTAAGGTTACCGACTGCTTTGCCAGCAGCTCATTGCTTTAGGGTCTATTTTGGGGAAAGGCATCTCCAGGCACGTCCGTGCTCCTCGAGGACTAGCAGCACGTCTGGGCCTGCCCAGGCACTGGGAGAAACAGCTGCTCCCACTCCCCTCCCATCCCCACACCACAGCAGCTCCAGCAGCACGGAGACATGGCATGGAAATAGTGCAGCTGATCTTCCTGCCTTCCCTGCAGAGGAGCTGAGGAAAGGGGCACTGAGGGCAGCCCCAGGCAGCAGGAGGCCCTTTCAGGTGCTCCCAAGAGCTTTGCGCCCCAAAATGGGTCAGGCTCGGCACAGGGCCCCTTCACTGCCTGTGCAGGGCACACGGAGTTCCCAGCTTATGAAACACACTGTCTCCAGTAGGAAAACATCCCTTCCAGCTGAGAAGGAGCACCAGGGGACAGCAGATAAGCAGTGACAAAGAGCATGCCCATTGCCCCAAAAGCTGTGGCAGGCTGGGCTGGGTATTCAGAGGAGGTACCTGGCTAGGAAATGGAGGCCAGCATCTTCTGTGGGGAACTGGAATTCCCAAAATATCCATGAGATGAGGAGGGTGGGGGAATCCTCCCCTCTATGCCCCACTCCTGGTAGCATGATGCCCACTCCTGCTCTGCTGCAAGCTGCATCCCTGAGGTGACCCAGGCCAGGGCTGCGGAGCCCAGCTTTGCTGCTGGCCAGGCCGCAGCAGAGTCAGCCTGGCTACCCCGTCTCCCGAGAAATAGGGGAGGTGGAGGGAAATGACGAAGGGAGAAGAGCAGACAGGTGTGTGCCCAGGGAGGGATGGGAAAGGGGCGGAATGCACTCGGACTGCGTGTGGGGGGCCCGCAGCGCTTCCCCCGGCTGCTCTGCACACAGCCCCTCCCTGCACACGCATGCAGAGCCGCAAGGGAAGGGGCTCAGAGGGGAGGGAGCAGCTCTCCGTTGTGGGGAGGGCGCTGATGAACGCCTGGATTTTGTTCACAGCATAGCAGAAACCCCTGGCCTTCTCCTCCCTCACACCTCTGGGGAACAAGAAACGAGAGCGAGGGAGGGAGGGCGGGATGAAGAGAGGCACGGGCAGAGGTGCCGAGGTTGGCTTACCTCACAGTGCCTGCGCTGGGGGTGCCCGGGTGCGCGGGAGGTAAATCCAGGGCTCCGTTTTCCTTGGTGAGTGCTGGGGAAGGTCTCCGTTCAGTCACATGAAGGAGTGGCCTGTGAGTAGGTGCTCCAGCTCACCGCTCGATCGAAGCTGCCATGGATTCATTGCGAACGACTTCGCCTTCTGTGAGGAGAGGAGGAAAGGGGAGGGAAAAAAAAAAAGAAAAAAATCACCAGCTTAAGACTTGGAGGGTAGATTCACTTCTTTCTTAGGTTTCCAATGGCAACTGAATATGCCACAGATGAAGATCCAGGGTGTGTGTGTGTGTGTGAATGTGTGTGTGTGGGAGGGACGGAGAGATGCACAGCTGCTGAGTCCACAGGCAGTGTAGGGTGTGAGCTAGTCAAGGCATATCGGTGATTATGGGAACAGACAACTGGACACGGGCAGCGGAGCAGACAGACAGCCAGATGGAAAGAGACCGAAAGGATGGAAAGAGGTTGGCCTGTATGCTAAGAGCCTGGCTGTCCCACTGCACACAGAAGGAGAGAGCACCTGACCCAGCACAGGGCAAGGTGCTGACGGAGCTGCACCGGGAGAAGGTGAAGTGTGCCTACACACACGGCCGCACGCACGCACGCTCGCCACCTCCCTGCCCACACAGCCACCAGGCACGCCCCCTGCAAGGACACCCTGCACGCTCGGGACACACACACTGGACACACACACACACACATTTACTCACTGGTCTTCCCACACCACCTTGCTTACAACCCCTAAAACCTCAGAGCTCCTCTAAAGGATGAGGTGCTTCTCTTCTTCTCGTACACCCTGCACCTACCTACAAGGTTGCACAGCTGTATTAAGATGCACATGTGATAACTCAGACAACCATCACACAACACTACATCAGCTCCACCCAGCCTATTCCAGCACTCCTATGAGTACACGGCAAAAACATTTTTATACAGCACAGCGAATAGTGATCCCCGCACAAATGCACGCAGAACATCCAAACATGTCTACCACACACCAGCTCCTGACCCCTTATACAAAACTGTCACTGCACAGACAGTGTTTAATGAGCCCACTCCCACAGCAGAGACCAGAAAAAGTGCCATGTACACACACACACATCCATATCAGTGCAAACACCACACTAGCAAATTATGTATTTGTAAGAAAATGAGGGCACATAAAACATCCTCATGCACTCAGGAACATAAGTCAAGCAAGCACCAGTGGCTGTTTATCACACACAGATATACTCTGCTTATGAATTGCCTGCAGCATGCAAACTGATCGTATCAGATACTGTTACCTACCTAAACTCAGCCCACACAGTGGCAGAGCATCCTTCTGGATGCTAAACATTAGCCCCAGCAACCACCAGACATATTCTGTCACATGGAAAACACAAATACTCATCAACATCCAGCACAGGCAGACAAACACAAACTAGACATGAAACACAGACAGCCAGCATCACTCACCCGGAAAAAAAAAAAAAAAAAAGAAAAAAGACATTCTTGAAAGTTATGAAGCTGGAACTCTCTTTAGATACAGCTGTGTTCTTCTGTGCAAGTGCACGGGTGCACATGCACACACACACACTCCACTGCCACACCAAATCTGCTTTAACTGCCTCTGTCTCCAAGATTTTCCCTTCCTTTTTTGCGCTTTCTCTAATTCTGCCCGTTCTACAATCTTCCATGTGTCTGTCCATGAACACAAGTTGCCGCTCCGGGGGCAAAGTCTCTGTAGCAGAAAGCCTGCAAAAGCATCCACACTCATCCCTTCTCTTTCCCTCCATTCTGGTGTTAGATGTGCATAATTTGCATGCCAAGAAGAGTGCGCAGTCCCACCAGCCCCGAGTGCTCTGAAATTGGCTGATAGTGGCATCAGGGGACGTGACTGCAAAACCTAAGCGTGGCGAAGAAGTACATAAACCCTTACGGGAAGTGGAGATTTGGCCAGGAAGGTGCTGGCTTCCCCCAGTCCCTAGGAAAGACAAGGAGATACACGAGATGGGTAAGAAGGGGCAAGGGAGTGAAGGGAGATCGGCCCAGCACCAGGGACAGCACAGCGAGCACTCAGCCAGGCTTGTTTAACAAGCTCGGCAGTGTCACAGCGTGATGCTGCCAGCGACGACGGACAACAATCAGGGTTCGGCATCAGGGCAAGCAGGCGTACCTGTGTGCCCCCGGGAAATGGGAGAGGCAAGGGAAAGCACGGGCTTTGCAGCGGGGAAGAGCAGCTGGTGTGGGTGCAGCTGTAGGTTGTGCGGTGCAGGGGTCCGTGGCTGCACTGGGATCACTGGAGCAGTGGTGCCACAGATACAAAAGGAAGAGCACGAAGGCAGAAGAAAGGCTGGCATAGGTGTGGTTTAGACACAGGCAGTGCAGGGGTTGCGGCTGGGTCTAGCCCCAGCCACACGGAGGAAAGGTGAAGGAGTCCCATCAGCTCTTGTCCTGTGCTATTGGACAGCACGGGCTTCCAGCATGTGTAGATACATGTAGATACCCACATGCTCAGTGTGGGTCAGTGGAGCGCACATTGCAGTGGCCTTTTTCAGGAGCTCCCTGCCCTCAACACACGTTATGTGCCCCAGAAGCCTCAGCCCCTTCCCGGTGCATGTAAGTACACTTTCCACACCATTACTCAGGCATGCCAACTCTCCACTCCCCAAAGCCACCTACTTCAGCGTACTCCCACCTCCCCATGCATGTGTCACATCCATGTTCATGTGGCAGCACCGGAGGAGCCAGAAGACACATGTGGGGAAGCCCCCACTGCCACCTCAGACCCAAACAGCCCCTCTTCCCCTCTGCCTTCACCGGTGCCACCACCATTCACTTTTCTGAAGTGCTTTGAAGGAGTAGAAATTTTCCGTCTCTCTCAGCTAAGCCTGGCCTGTGCACCCAGGCGATTTCCGCTTGCTAGGAATGTCGGTGCCTCGGCACTGTGCTCAATGGTACCTGCGTGCCTCTTCCCACAAACATCCATTGTGCATTACAGCAGATGAATAATTTAGGCTGAAAGGGGACAAGTGAGAGAGTCTTTTGGGTCTCAGCAAGGCACATGTACAAAGCAGAGTGGAGATGGAGTTGCCTCATTTGGTCAAAGCTAACAGATGCTGCCAAACCTAGAAAAGCCACTATGGCCTGAAGTGCTACTTGGGTTAAAGCACGATCATGAGGGCAATTTAAAGAGGCATTTGGACTCAGAATTTCTAATAGGTGCTGAGAGTGACACAGAGGTGTTGTGTGTGGATGGGCAAGTAGGATCTTCATCTCTGAGACACTGACCTAAGCAGCTGAAGAGAGCCACTAGTGGGAAAGGGAACCATCATCCTAATCTGACCTGCAAACCATCTGCTCCTGTGCTTCAGAGGCATGGAAGAAGCACCATGACTGGCTGAACGAAGGAAAAGGGATTGAGAAAGCACAGCAAACAGGAGCTGAGTGGGAGGCATATGCGTGTTTGCACGTGTGCATCGGTGTTCATCTCAAAGGGATGCCACACACAGTTTTGTGGTGGCATGCAGGGGGACCTGGAAGACACAAACATGTGTCTGTCAGTGCTGCCCTGAGTGAGCCCATCCACATGGGATAATGCTGACAGGGGCAACACGGACAGTGTGGTGCCGCGTGTGCAGGTGGATGTGCAGGAATGCGTGGCCTCTGGTGAGCACCTGCATGTTGGTGCTGTGCATGTGCCTGCTGTGAGCAATGGATGCCAGGTACGGATGTCTGGGATGTGCATGTGGGCATCGAGGTCTGCACTGCAGGGTGAACAGTAACTGTGTGTGAGTCTGTTCCTTGCTGAGAACACCGGCACGTTTGTGAGGTGTCACAGGGAGCGGTGGGTCCCCTGTGGGCTGCCTTGTGTGTGTGTGGCAGCATTTACCTCTGTGAGACACCGGTGTGTTCCTGCACACCTGCAGAGCCTGGGGAAAGCAGTGCAGTGCAGCAGCACAAAACTGTGGCAGTGTGCATGTGCTGGACAGCACCCCTGGGAGCATCCAGGTTTGCGGGGACAGGATCCCCTCTCTGGGTGGAACAGTCCGTCTGGCTCCTGCACTGCCTCTCCTCCTGGTCTCCGCTTTTCCTTTCTCGCCTTCCCTCAGCTCCCCTTGCTCACTGGCAGCAGCATGCTCTGCCCTGGGAACCAACTCCCACTCACCACACAGGGAGGGAACTCCTTTCTGCGCAGTTCCCTGGTATTTTCCCTTATCGAGAGCCAGAAAGTGAGGAACAAACTCGCTGGGCAACCTGAACTGGACCTATTCCCTTTCCATGTCCTTATCCCCCTTTTCAACCCACAGGAACTGCATTACAAACTCACAGACTTTCAGCCAAGCTCACAAACTTCCACCCCCAAGCCCCAAACACTGCAAACCAGGCTCAGCTCACATCCGAGCCATGGGCCATCTCAGGCTGACACAGCTCAGGTAGGGCAACTCAGGGTTACAGAGTTAGGAGAGAGCAGTCCCTGTAAGCTGGGAATATGGAGAGGCTCCTGCAGCTGCAGCCATACCTGTCCAACTTTCAGGTCCCCAGCCAGAATCACCCATAGCTGGGGATGGAGTAAGAAAATTTATGCACGAATTGCAGTCAGCACAGCTCAAACTCACGTTTCTGGAGCCAAAGCAACATGTCTTAGCTGCTCTGTTATTCCTCCTATCAGAAGGCTAAACCCTCAGCCAGATCCCGCTTCCAGAGGAACTTCCAGGCTGGGTTCCAAAGCACAGAGCCTGTCCACTTGGAGCTCCTCCTGGGGCAGTGGGACTTGAGCGAGAAGAAAACCCCAAAGACATTTCTTTATTTCTTTAGCCAGTTCTGCAGATCTTCCTCCCAAACACCCTACCCGGAGCTCTACTTGTTTGTGCTAAGGCTGATCTAAATTACCCAACTCCCCAAACTGAAATGCACACAACTGGCCTCCATTTCAGACTTTGCTTTTGCCCTATATCCCACTTCTCACCTATTCCCTCTGGAGGACAAAACTAGCACACAGGAGCCACTTGTGAAAGTATGAACATCTTCCCTGGAAGGCTTCATGGGCTCCCAGTAAGACCCAGTTTCACCCAGGACCAGAAACGTACAGTTTTGGCATGAAATGAAGCCTTAACACTTAAGCACCATCTGTTTTTCTCTCAGCTGCAATCCTGAATCTGTGGCATGCCCAAACTTCACCCAACCCCATGCACTGAAATCCTCACCTCTTAAGCTCCATTTTGAACCCTTTAACTTGTCTCCAGTTTTCTTCTGAAGCCAGCCTTTCACTTTACACATAAGAGTGCTCAGTACCAGATCCCTTCTCTGATGTTTTCTCCACACCATCCAAGACGACAGACTGGGAAAGTCTGGCTCTCTGATCCACTACGTAGCGGCAGTCACGGCCCACAGTGCAGGTCTCCAGGAGGCAGGACAGGATTTGCCAGGTTTTTTTTCCCCACAGAGGAGCCCTGCTCATGGCTTAGACAGTTTGGGTGACCTTTTCACTGCTGGCAATCACAACCAGGAAAATAGCCCTCTGTGCTAATATTTAAATGTCCACCATGAAAGCATGGAACCAGCACCTGTTTCGGGCTCTCCCCTGTGCAGCACCACAGCGTTGCTACTCCAATTCTTCCCTCACACTAAGGTCTTTCCCTCCAGCCCAGCATCCTTCTCTTCCCTGCTCGGCTTCATGAGCAGCTCCTGCTGATGCCTTTTCTGCCTCCTGCCCTGCAGCCCTGCCAGCTTCCCAGGCCCCACCAGGCATAGGGAAAATGAGCCCCTGATTACCATTCAAGCTGGATTCTCATTAGGCTGAAATGCCCCTCCAGGAGATCCATTAACAGTCCATAAGGTTAACTTAATCCAGCCAGTCGTGTGGTCTCTGCCCAAATTCCCTATTACATTAACAATCTTGAGCCTTAATTAGCATGTGAGGCAGAGGTGGCATTATTAATGGAGATAATATGGAGCATTAAGAATAAACAGGCCGGGCTGTCTCTCCCCCACCATGCATGCAAATCCTCTTCTGTGCAGAAACAGCATGAGCTTCCCCCACGAGCAGCACACGTGAGGGGCTGGGGTGCCCCAGACCAAAGACAAACCCTGGGGCATACAGCCAGGCCACAGCAGGAGGATGGTGGGGAGGAAACGAGGTTCCAGAGAGACCCTTCATCTGCCTGGGAGAAGAGGGGCTGATAATAGGAAGACCACAGTGTGGCAAGTCCTGTGAGGCAAATCCTCGCACTGAGAAGGAGCAGCCATGTCCTTGGCTAATCCAGCCATTCCATCTTTCTAGGAGGCTTCGGGAAGGAAGGCCAAGGTTATGTGAATCCCTATTCCCTTGCATGTTCAATTCATGCTGCCGTGTGCATAGGGTAGCACGATGGGTGTATGGGCTGGAACACCACGTGTAAGCAGGAGGGGTCTGTCTGAGGGGGAACAGGCTGTAGGAACCAGCTGCAGCTATGCAAAATGCTCCTCATGAGTCTCCTTTCTGACCACTGAGCCCCAGTAAACTGAGAATACAGGACAGGACAGAGGGGCTTCAGGTGAAGGAGAGAAGCAGTCACTTGGGCGACCAGAGAACAAATGGATGGGGGCTCCAGCTTGGTGCAGATTGACCATGTAGAGGGGAAGGGACAGGTCCCTTTTCAGAAAGGCTGGTGACTGGCTGCACAGGTGGCTGGTCAAATCAGCTTGGTCATCACAGCTGAAGGGGCAGCCTGGGGCAGACCCTCTCCCAGCCCAGGCAGAGCCAGCACGGGCTGGAGTAGAGGAGGGGAGGACTGGTGCTGCCAGCAGCAGCGAGGGCCTGGGACATCAAAGGGTCAGGGATGCACTGAGTGTCAGCCAGGAGACACTGCAAGCCTGACACTTTCTTCTAATACAAGCACTTGCAAAACTGTAAGGCAAAACAGGGCAGGAGAGAAGCAGAAGCTAAGCCAAGGAAGCAGAGCCTAATGACAGGACCTCTGGACTGCTAATTTGCTTCCAGCAGCACCCAGCAGGATGGGGATGAAGAGAGAAGTGTGTCTCAGGGACCCACAGCTGCAAGGAATGGCTTCCTGGCTTGTTCCTGAGGTCTGACCCATGCTATTCCAGCACAGCTCCGTTGTGTTCAGTGTGCCCCTCCAGGCTTCGCAGAAGGGCTTGCACTGAGGGCAACGATCCCTGAAGCACAGAGTGATTTCCCTGTGCCTTGGCCCTGGAGCACTCGGCCAGTGCTAAGTAGCCTTGCTTAGCAGGGAGCAGTGCCTCGGGCTGGGCTGCTCTCTCCCAGGGCTGCACTCAGCATCAGCCCAGCTGCCTTCGCGTGCCCAGAGGTGCAGCAGACTACAGCGGAGGCCCTGAGCAGAGCCCAGCTCTTCCACTTTCCAGCACAGCAAGTTCCCACTCCCCCAGGCCCACCAGCCAGCCCCTGCCAAATCCATTTGTCCAATCTTGCGCTTTCTACTAATCCTGTTGAGCCATCCTTTAAGTTGCTCTGAGGCAGAGATAGAAAAATACAAAGATGCCTTAAGAAGCTTCCCCTGACCTTGCTCAATTCAAGATAAAGGGCTTTGATGTAAAAAGTTACAGTGGGGGTCTGTCACTGATCCATTGCGTGGATTAAAGGAAAACAAAGAGAGATGCCAGATGCAGCTAGTGCTCGGTGAGCAGACAGGGTGGGGAGAAAGGTTACAACCAGCATGGGGGAGGAGACAAAACAAAATGAAGGACTGAAAGTGAGAGGGGAGGAAGAAAAAATAACTTCTCCCTCACCATCTCCACACTTGACTAGTGGTAGACAAGCTTTGTACACTCATGATGTTACACAACATGTCCCACCACCTTCCTTGGTCTGTAAGGAAGAGCAGGGCAGCTGCACTCTCTGTGGTGTGACCAGGCTGGGGACAGGGTGCTGGGGCAGGGTGCAAGGAGAGGAGCTCCTTGCCCCGTCAGAAGCATCCAGCGGGGTATCTGATTGAAATCCCAAGGTGCCAGTGCCTGCTAAAGAGATTGTCATCACTATCTCTCCTTATGACGTTGTTCAGACCTTTCTTCCTCCACCCCTTGACTCCTCCGTCTCACCAGACCTCTTGCCTCATGTCCTTCCCTTCCTGACAATACGGTCCCTCCCTCTCCCTGCTGCCTGTCCTGGCCCAGGTCACATTTAACAGCATCTTCATCTAAGCAGGCTTCCCATCACCCACCTCAGTCCCACACAGCCCTTGACTCGAAGGTTACTCAGAACAATTTTCCTCTGTAGGAAATGTCATAAGGACTAGCGAGGGCACCTTCTTCTTTCTCTGTACCCTCCAACATTTGCTGCACCCCACAAGGGCCCTCTACTCGTTGGCATGAGCCTGTTTCCTCCCTCTAAACCTATTCTGTTTCAAGATCACTCACAAGATGGCTGATGTTTCGTTTTCAGTCTTCTTTTATAGGTGTGTTAACCAGAAAAGGAAGGTAAAAGAAGGTGTACCGCTCTCGTAAACAGTGCTGGAAAACTGATAACAATGGGTGAGGAGAAGGCTAAAGCACTCAACGACTTTTTTTGCCTCAGTCTCCAATGGCAACATTTCTTCCCACACCCTTTGAGTGGATGGACAGCAGGATGGGGACTTGGAGAGCAAAGTGCTTCCCACTCTAAGTTCAGGTTCATGAGCACCAGAGGAACCTGAGCATACATAAGTCTATGGGGCCTGACAAGATGCATCCCAGAGTCCTGAGGGAATTGTCTGATGTAGTTGCCAAGCCATTGTCCACGATATTGGAAAAGTCATGGCAGTAAAATAAAGTTCCAGGTGACTGGGAAAAGGGAAGCACTGTACCCATCTTTAATAAGGGCAGAGAGGAGAATCCTGGGAACTACCAGCCTCACATCTGTGCCTGGGAAGATCAAGGAAGATCCCCTTCCTATTTTTCAAGCCTCCTCAGAGCCTGCCCAGTTCTGTCTTGATGGCCAAAGGCACCTTCAACTAGTTTCAGAATCTTTGCCCAGCTTCTTCAGCTCCTCCTATACCATGTGTGGATGTGTGGGCATTGCAGCTGACTCCAACATTTTCACCTGTGTGGGACCTGGTGCAGCTCATCGCTGCGATGTCACTTCCCACCCAGCAATGCCCCATGTCCTGTTGCTAAAAGCTACACCGCTGTAGCCAAGAAAGAGGCAGCTGATAGATGCAGAGAGATGAAAGGTGAAGGGATACTGGAAAAGAGACAACAGAGACCGTAAAATGAGACAGGTCTATAAAACCACAGATGACTCAGGAAGGGTAGAGGAAAAAGGTGCTAACAGCCTCTTCCCACTCAAAAATCAAGGGTCAGGAAATTAAACCAGAAAGTTACAGGTTCAAGACAAACTGCATGTTTGTGCTGCACAGCTTCCTCCTGTGAGATTCTGAGGATGCTAAAACTTTACCTGACCTCAAAGAGTGGCTGGACAAATTCAGGGAAGAAACAAATCCACCGAGAACTATAAGGTGCACAACAGATCTTCCAGCACCAGGTCCCTCAGACACACATCACCAGAGGCTGAAAAGGTGTTCAGAGGAAGTGCTGCTACACAGCTGTCCTGCCTGTATGCTCTTCCCTCTTTCAGCTACAGCTGGAGATACTGCACTGGAAGAACCACAGACCTGGCTTGGTAAAGTCCTTTTTGTATTCTTCCAGCTTTCCATAGCCAGGCTGACCCAGAAGTCACGGGCAAAGAGCAGCTCTGAGTAACAGTATCATTTTGGTGCATTAGATCATTTTGGAGATGGATGGACAAGGCAGCAAACAACAGAGCTTGTTCCAAGAAAGATTTTTTTTTTTCCCATGATCTAAAGCAGGAAGGAGGTCACATGTCATTTAAACCAGTCATTCCAGTACAGATCCTTGCTGGGAATAACATCTCTGCTTGAGCCCTAGCTCCCTCAGTGCCTGTTTCCAGATTTTTCTAAGACCAAATCCCCTTTCCCTGTTGATAAACACAGAGGCCTTCAAACAGACCATCTGTAACAGGTCCAACCCCCTTGAATTCCCTTCCATTTCCCTGACCTGTCTATCACACTATTCACGGCAGCCTCTCCACACTAATCCTTTTATTATGATCTCACTCAATTTTCCTGGCCTATGACTGCAATGAGGAAAAAAAAGGAGGGGTATTAATCCTTCTGACCTTGTTGTCCCAATTCTGGGCCATCTGTGACTAGGAATTCAGAGGAAGGAAGTCTGATCCTCCTGACCCCACTATCAACCCCTTTCTTTGGGAGGTTCAGTTTGTACTGTGCTAGAAATTTGTTGTGGAAAAACCCCTTTTCACTTACAGGCACTTCCTACAAGATTGCTTCCTAGACTACCTCTTCATTCACAGAGGGTGGAGGGAATGGTGTCCTCCACCTCCATCAGACTCTTTTTACTTATTCCCCCTGTATCCCCTCTCCACTCCCTCAGCAACACTGTCTGTGGGTTCTTCCCAGACACGAGACATGGAACCAATAAAAGGTGAAAGACAATCAAATATCTCTCAAAATTTCCCTGGCAATGCTGCATACAAAGAGGAGGCCTTGCAGCTCACCCCACTTCTACCACTGGCCGAGTGCAGCCTGTTCCCTCCATCCCTTCCCACCACCACGTTTCCTTGCTGCCAGGAGTTGCATCTCCATGAACCTGCCACTCTATTTTGTAGACGGTTTGAGCACTCACAACAGGAAGCTTGCATGTATCCTCAAGAGACAAATATTCTCCTCTTTGCTCAGCTTCATCCATGCCTCTGACTTTGCCTATTTTCTGCCACTTTAAACAGTCTCCTCCTTTCCTTGGTGTTTACAGTCCTCAATACACGCAAACTGTTACATATCATCGTTTAGTCAAGCTCTACATATTTTGTTCTTTTAATCTCTCCTCATAAATAAGTACCTTCAGCCCTTTCACAATTTTTACTGCTCTTCTCTGAATTCCCTCCAATTTATCACCCTCCTTCAGCTAGCACAGCACCCAGGTTTGCATGCTAGGTTTTCCAGACTGATCTTACTAAGGCCTTGGAAGTAACATGAATTCGGTCTCCCCATGCTTCAGGGCTTGATGTTTCTGGGTGTACTTGAGTATCTGGATGTCAGGAAAGCTGTCTGACTTCATACATGCGGCATCAGGTAATACAACTCAAGGCTGTCTCCCCAGGGAGAGGAAGAAGCAGGTTCATGAGAGGTGGGGAGAGGAAGACACGTGGACCAGTGGGACAGATGTCCTGCAGCTGAACAAGGGACATGACTACAAGGCCTTGCATACTCACACACCTCGAGAAGAGACATCAAGTCCTGGATAGGGAAAAGGTGCATATGCGCACACACATAAACACGTGTTCACTGCATGAATAAACCCCCATACAATCACCTGCATCACACACGAGTGCTCACAGGAACACGTACACAGGGATAACACCAGGAGGCAGGAATGGCACCCAGGTGCATGGAGACTTTAGGCGTGCACACGTAACCTGTGCATACAAGAGGACCAAGTCTAACAGAAAATGGTGCTCTCCCTGCTCACAAACATACATGTTCTCATGCATAAACCAACACTCCCAGAGGAAAGATAGCAGCTCAGAGAGTCCTCATAGTAGCCTAAAAATACACAGGCAGCTCTGACCCATCTGGTCTGCAGATTGAACCTATGAGCCATGGAAAGAATGAATACAAACATATGACACCTTGCCTTAAGGCAACTGGTAGCACATGCATCATACTGAGACAGTCTTCATATCTACAGACCCTTCCATGGTGATTACATTGTCACCAAAGCTATTCAGAAGTGAGGTGAAAGCTGAGGAGCACGGAGGGGAAGAAAGGGACTCTCCACAGGCAGTTGCGGCAGAGTTAGGGATCCCTCCTCCTAGTCTGTGACCCCCTCCCTGAGTCATGTTACTGATGATCCTTCCTCACAAGGATGTATTTGCTCCATCTTTCTGCTATCAGACATCCACAGGAGTCAAAAGCACCCACAGTTTCTTGCAAACAGTCTTTCCCCTACAGCATACTAAAACCAGACAGGTATTAACATTTTGTGAGTGTCAGTGTATAGAGAAGAATACGAATTCTTGGCCCCCAGACACAGCTTCTCACCTCTGTGAAATTCATACTGCACCATCAGCTCCCCAGAGCATCACCTGGAATGAAATTCGGTGCTAAAGGGCTGAAAAGCTGGAGATGCACTCCCCAGAGTGACTGCAGACAGGAAAGAACAGCCCCAGCACATCAGTCGAGTCAGCACTGAATGGGCTTCACCTTCAACAGCAGAACAGACTCACCTGTGGGGTTTTGATGCCATGCCGATGTCCATGGCATCTGATGCTATGCTATAGGGCACGATGTAGCCACTGAGACTCCCCAAACCAGTGGTGCCTGGGGACCTTTAAAGACTCCCTGCAAGTGGCAACATCTAGGGACAAAACCCATCGAGTCATTCACCTCAACCTGACCCCGATAGCTTGTTTGCCACCTCTTAAAATGCCGTGGAAAGAGTGACAACTGCCCTTCCCTCCTTCTGTACCTCAGCTGGTCAGCTGGAACTGGGTTTCCTCTTGGCTTGTGAGTGTTGAAAAAATGAGGTCATTTCTCCTCAGTGACAGAAAATTATTTGGTGAGGAAAGCGGTTCATCTCAGGCAATGGCTATGTACCCCTGAGCTACCCAGGAGACCCTTAAACAGGAGGTCAGGGCAAAGCAAGGCACAAAACCAACACCAGCTGGGGAGCACAGGAGAGTCAGGGCACAAACGCAGTGCTGCTGAAGTGAGGCTGTAACAGCTGCCAGACCATCTCACCACTGAAGCAAACACAACAGCAGTCCCACAGTCATTGTCACCTCCAAAGTGTCAAGCTTGACTCATCTAGGTGTTTAAATACAGCACTCATCTGGTTCACAGCTGTGAGAAACCCATCCTGACCTAGAAGAGAGAAAGGGCTGGAGGCGGGTCACAGCCCTTGGTCTGCTCCCTGGGTTTTGCACTGCCCCCTTGCAGCCCACAGAAAGGATTTCAGCGCCCCACTACCCTGGAGTTGACTCCCACACATTCAGCTTGTCTCCCTTTCAGTGGCTCACTCTGTGTCCTCCCTTACCCCCTTCCCACATGGAAAGGCTCTGGGGGACACTGAGCTCTGCTCCTTTGGCACTGCTCAAGCACCTGCTGTAACTCCAGTCTGGGCAATCCTCACCTGCAGAACCTGCAGAGCTACCAGGCAAAATCCAGATTTCCCCATAGCTGCCAGCAGCCTGGGATCCCCTCACTGCTCAGGACAGCTCTGCTCCTCCTTGAAGGAGAAAAGCAAAATCTCCTCTGTTCTCAGAAAAGGGGATATTTTGCCGGAACACATTTGCTCTGCACCTAAGCTGTTCCTGTCCTACTCTGGTGTACAGGCATGGGCAAGGGCTGCAAGTGTTTTTTGGGACATCGCATCCCTTTACCAGAGCAAGGCAGCCCTCATGAGCTCACAAGAGTGCGAGGACAGAGGTGTTCCCTGCGTGTCCTCTGCCCTCCCTTGCACTAATAAAAGAAACAGCTTAGCCCAGGTCCATGCTTACGGGGGAGCCGGAGAAAAAACCCACAGTATTTAGGATGAAGGAGAGAGCAGCCAGGCCTCTCTCCCTCAGTAAATGTGCTGATATTTTCTGACACAGCTGATAACAGCACTGGGAGGTTTCAACAGGCCCTGATATGACCAGCAGCTTTTTTCCCAGGTGGGCAGAGCTCTTCATCACTCTTCAACAGGGTCAGATGAGGCAGCTGCACTCTGCCTGGAGCTGCATCTGGCTTCTGACATGACCCAGGTAAGAACAAACATCGCGGGCATCATCGCAGCTATGCTTCCCCCCTTCTGCCTTCCCTGCGATTTTTACCTTTCCGCTTTTACCGCAAGCTGCTCCCCAGCAAAAACTACACCTCTGTATGCCCCCCTTTCCCAAACGCCCTCTCTACCCTCCAAGTGACTTCTGCTCCACAGCGTAGCTTTGCACCAGTGCAGCGGATCAGACAGCATGTTCCCAAATACCCACTTTGCCTGGAGCTAGGTGAAGAGCGGGAAAGGCCGTGCATCCACGTTTCTTCCCTTGGTGTCATAGTTTTCGATGGGGGAAAAGCAATGAAGGCAGTTTGCTCCATGCCGACAGATCTGCGTGCTTGTGGGTTGGGTGTCCTGAAAGCCAATCACCCCGCAAGGAAAATAATGGGGTGAGGATGGTGGCAGATGGGGAAGGGGTTGGGGGGAAGGTTTCTAGGTTGGGGAAATCAGTGGGATTGAAGTGTCTGCTTCTCACCCCTGGCACTGCATCGGCACCCTTCCACTCCCTGCAGCTTTCTCACTGCTGCTGGTACGGTCTGCACAGAGCGGGGAGGCGAGAGGGGGGCCGTGTTTAAATATATTAATAATGCATGTTCCATGCAAATGAAGCTGCCTTTGAATATTACATTAGCGATGCTGTCAGGCTGCGCTTCTTGGGACCCAGGAGTGACGGGATGTGTGGGGACCCGGAAGAGGGGGGTGGGGAGGTAGGGCTCACCAGAAATTCCCTCACACCCCAGCACAGCCTCCTTTCTCCCCTCCATCCCAGCTCCCCCACATTACACACACTCCCACTCCCTCCCACCTCTCTGTGCATGACAAATTCCTTGGCTCGCAGCATGCAATGCAGCCAGGCTCCCCAGGCCCCAGGCCCCCTCCAGTGGCACGGTCCCCCCCCTCCACTCCCTACAGAATCTTTACGCCCCCCTCCAATCTCAGCAATCCTCTCCCTGCTCCACAGCTTGGTTTATAGCTCTGTACCTCCAGACTGGGGAGAAGGGTCCTGCTCTCCAGCCTGTAGATGAAAGGAAGGGGAGCAGCTCCTAAGTCTGGCCTGCACATGTGCACCCCTTTTGTTTGCACCCACTGTGCTCGTGTGAGCCCAGAGTGGGTGCCAAAGGACCGCGGGCTGTGCAAGATGTATTTGCCCGCAGCGCAGCAGCGATGCTCTCCTCCCCATCCCAGACAAGCCCTTCCCTGGGCGCTGGTGGGGATGTTTGGCACTTGTGCACAGCCAGCCCGGCTCTGTGCACGCTCGGACACGGGACACGCACGCGTGTGCTGCATGCACGCGTGCAGGGCTGGGGCACACCAGCGCACACACGCGAGAGGGCATTACGCACAGCAGATCCCGAATATGCTGCCTCCTGCAGCATTAGCTGATTTATGCTGCCTTTCCCCAGCCACCTCCAAGCTCTGGAATGGGAACAGCGGCAGCTGTGCACTCCTGCCTGTCCTGGGATGAGAATAGGATGCGCCTGTTCGTCTCTCTCCCCCACCCCCACCCCTCCTCCTTCCCCCTCCTTTTGCTCCCATTCATTCATTCAGCTTCTCCTCCCCCCCCATCCCATGCCCCAAAGCAGGAAGATCCTTATGCATAAAAATGTGGGCATGCTTTCTCTGGTGGAATAAACGGGCATGCAGACACCCTGCAGGCAACACATATACACTTACATATGCATTCGGGTAGCTGTCCTGGGCCCTACGTAAATACCCAGCTCCCACCACCACAGACACATTCACACACCCGACAGACACCACGCAATGACTTTTCTGCAGCCAGGCAATCTCCCAGCAGAGCAGTGTAAGAGCAGAGCAGAGATTTACTCACTCCCTTGCATGCAAACCAGGCGAATATTCACACACTGCACACGGACAGACACACAGACACACCACTGTCTGCAGAGGCTCCCCAACAAAGTTTGCAAGAGAGGCAGGGAGCAGGGGGCTGAGGGATGAGACTGGCTCCTTCTCCGTCCTGTAACTGCAGGCAATACACAGAGAGGTCTGTCTGTCCGTCCGTACATGCACATGCGTGTATGTGTGGGGGTATATACATCCACCTATAGCTATACATATACATGGATACACACACGAAGACACACACACACATATACAGATGTAGATATATGTACATACACACATATCCCCTCCTTCTGCAAGGTCTGAATAGAGACGTCGACAGGTCAAACCCAGCTGTGTGCAGCAAGCCCTGAACCTATTCAGCATCCCGATCCTAAGCAAGAGCACACACACACAAACACACATAAACGCGCACACACACACTGGACCTGTCTCCAAGCCTCTCTCCCTCCCTCCCACCACCCCACGTAGGCATAATCTCCCCCCCCAAACACACACACACCCTGGGCCACTTCCCCATCTCCTCTGCACTCACCCCTCGCCTTCATCCTCAGATCAGAGGCATCCAACCCCCAGGGAGTGCGTGCACAAGCTGGAGGAAAAGGGCAATCCATGCACCCTGCCCTTCTCCCCCTTTCCCAGTCTCTGGTGCTTCTCCGAGAGGCAACACGGACGGCAGCCAGGAGCCGAGGACACGCGAGGCAGCAGCACAAGGACTGCACACAAAAACGTGTCACACACACACACACACACACACACACACACACGTACCTGCTTCTGGAGGGGCGACTGCTCCCAGCTTCCATACGGGGCATGACAGAGATGAAGTGGAGGCACAAAAGAGCCCAGTCCTCAAGCAACTTGCAGCCCTGCAGATGTGTGTTTGTGGTGGGGTATTCCCCGCTCGTGTCACCCCTTGGAGCTGTGCCGTTCCTTGCCCCACAGCTGTCTCATTCCCGGCCGCACCTAGGCAGCGCTCCCAGCCATGCACACGCGCGAGCACGACAGGCGGGGATGGAGCAGCAGTCCAGGGAGGGCACGCACAGCCGGAGGATTTGCTGCCTTCGCCGCATCCGCATCACTGGGGGAAGAAGGCAGAAAGGGCTGTATTGGCATTTAAAACGCAAGTGATTAATTCGCCACAGGCTCGGCTGATAGGGCTCTGGGACCAGAGCCGGCGGCACTGCTTCTCCCGGCTGGGAAGGCTCTGACAGGCAAAGCACCCTCTCCCATGGAGCCGGTTCCGAGCTCTCCTTGCCCGCACAGCCACGGCTCCGGTGCAGGCGGAAAGGGGTGGGCCTCCACCGGAGACATGAGCACACGCATGCAACAGCTGCTGGGAACTGCACACACACACAAACACACACGCACAGCTCCCCACAACAGCTGCTCGGGAGCTACACACAGCACACAACAGCTTCCCAGGAATACACACAAACAACAGCTGCTGGGCAATCATGCACACACACACAGGCTACAGCTTCTCAGGATTAAGTCACCCACATGAAAATACAACAGCTCCTAGGAACCACACAGCCACAAGCAACAGCTCCTGTGCAGCTACACACACTCACAACAGCTATACCCCTACTGACACAGGTATGTGCAACTGCCACGGGAAACCACACCTGGATACAAGCCCCTGTGGTATTTGCTAAAAAAATTTGACACATAGAAACGTAACAAGAGGTGGAGAAAACCTTTCATCCACACACAAACACACACATGTGACTGCTCTGGGGAGATTGTCTATCATACACCTCCTCAAATCACCACCACAGAAATGCAACAGCTCCTCAGAAAGCACCTGGAGCCACATGCCCTCATGTACGTCTGGAAGATCTTCCAGCTCCCTCTCCCCAAACCCACACGTGCCATTGCCAATGGAGATCTTCCTCACAGTCAGAAACAAGCATCCATGTGCACCAGGTTCTGGGGACTCAGCCACAGCTTGGCCCCCAAATACTTCACACAGATGATACCTGCTAGGAAACCACATTACCAAACACAGGGTCACTCTTAAGAAATTATTCCCCAGTCCCTTCACAGATTGCAGAAGCACACGTGACAGACGTAAATAATCTCTGCACAGACATGCAAGACCGTAACTAAAGCGACACGATGCATGCCTCACACTCAGCAGTGGAGGGACTGCCTGTCTCACTCAGAGACATGCACACATGCAACAGCTGAAAATACTGAGGGACACTGGATGGGAGCTGGCTTCCTGGGATGTACAATCCAGTCTCCTGCTATTCCAGGCAACCACATCATACAGTCTTGCTCAGAAATGTCTCAAAGTCTGTCTGAGTACTGTGAGACTATTTGCTTCCCGCTCAGAAGCCACCTTGAAGATGGAAGCCTGCCCCAACATCTGCATTTACCCAGGCCCAGTTCAAACCCACATGTTCGTGGGCCAGCTGACCATGTTCTTCACACAGACATGCTTAGAGGTTGCAAGAACAAATGGAAGTGCTCTGAAACCTCCACTCCCACCTGAACAGACACCTCCTGCACCCCTGCTTCACACAAACATAACACACACACGCAACAGCTGGGTGAAGACATTCCCCTCAGCATAAATACCAACATGCTTGCAACAGCTTCTAGGTAAACCCTGCCACCCAGAGCACTCACGTGCACACAGGTACAGAATATACAAACATGTATAACCTCTGATGGGAAACTAATGACTTCCTTCATGCTGTCCAAAAACTGAAGAGGAATTAGGCTGACACGCACACGCCACTGCAAGCAACACTGTTATTAAATGTATCATATTAATGGCATGAAACTGCAGCAGGGGCGGTTTAGGTGGGATATCAGAAAAAGAATTTTCACCTAGAGGGTGGTTGACACTTGAACAGGCTCCCCAGGGAAGTGGTCACAGCACCAGCCTGACAGAGTTCAAGAGGCATTTGAGCAATACGGTGAGACACATGGTGTGATTTTTGGGTTGTCTTGTGCAGAACCAGGAGTTGGACTTAATGTTTCTTGTGGATTCCTCCCAGTTCAGGATATTCTATTCTATTCTATTCTATTCTATTCTATTCTATTCTATTCTATTCTATTCTATTCTATGCTATGCTATGCTATGCTATGCTATGCTATGCTATGCTATTCTATTCTATATTGTGATGCCCATTGCATCTAAAGAAGCTCACCTGTGGCCCACCTCCCCATCCTGCTAGTTAATATATGAGCACAGAACAATTTAACTGCCTCATTTATCTCACACCTCTGTAGAGGGAAGGTGAGCTCCTTTAACCCCCCTGCACATTTTTTTTCTCTATCGGAAGAGAAATAATCTCACATAAATCCAACCCCAGCAAGCACAGGGCTGTCCCTAATCTTCTCACACGCATGCAAGAGATTCATGGACAGAACACCCAGCCGATAAATCTGTACATGGGGAGGCAAGCAGCAAAAAACCCTAAGGGAATCAGTCGCCTCCCTCAAAACACAGGCAAGCGCAAAGGACCCATCTACAAAAGTAGGCCCAGGATCACACACACCAGCTGGACAGCACGAAGAAACAAGTTGGCCCACTAGGCACAAACATGGAAGGTCATCAATCCTGTTGTAAAGGACACATAGGAAGCTTGTTGTGCCCTCTTGTATGCCAAACCTGCAAACCCAAGTGGGAAAAAACAGCCAGACACAAAAATACACACAAAAACACACACACACACTCCTCAGGGAGACAGGCATGCAGCTCTGAGGACACTTCTGCATCTTCCCTGGACCATCTGTAGATATCTGTTCCCACTGGATTAAATGCCAGAACTACTCACACCTCCCAGAATCAGAGAAGGAAGCTTGTCTTGGCAATTACAGACTCAAGTTTCCTTGCCTTTATCACTTTGGGGTGTTATGACTGTGGGGTGTTTCCTCCAAGCTCTTTTGAAGCTAAAAGCTAAAGGAACAGAGACTTGCTTCCATCTCTCTCTACTTCCTCCAAGGACAGACAGTATCTAATTTTGGAGGATGTTGAAGTAGGAGAAAAGGTTTCCAACTCCAAATTAATGCAGGATTTGTTCCTGCTTGAGTTCCTCCAGGATCATCTTGCAGTCTGTTTGTGATGAGTCTCCCAGAGGCTCTCCTGCTGGCACACATCCCTTCAGGACTCAGAAATGCTGGGGCAGGATCCTTGTACTACCAGGGCCTCCGGGGGGCGAATGGTATTTGCTCATACTCCCACTGACCCAGGAACGACACTTAACTCCAGCAGAACAGAACTGCCCCAAAAGACAAGCAGAAGCAAGTACCACATTTCCAGCAGTGTGGGACATTTGGGTCCTCAATCTAATTCAAATCTGGTCCCTCCCATGCCTATTTGTCCCATTGCAGATGATCTAGAGGGTACAGAACCTCACCCCCATGTTTATTTTGCAGATGCTCTGACCTTGCCAAAAGCCCTGGAAAGACTCTGTTGTTTTTTACTTTAAAAAAAAAAATCACCAAGAGAGAAAAAAAAAACCTCCTAAGGACGTCATAGATGCTTTAAGTCAGCTGCAGAAGTGCCTCATTCCCTATGTCCAGCAGTACAGAAGAAGAATCATCTTCTAATTCTTTTGTGCCGATGTCTCTGAGACCACTACCTACAGTCAGGCCTGACATCTCTGCCCCCTTAATGGGGGTGAAAACAGCCCCAAAAATCACTTTGGTTTATACCTTTCTGCTCAGCTCCTGCTCTGTTGGGCTGCCACATCCTCTAAGACTGGAGATGCTGTTAGGGGTGAACAAGGGAGCTGACCTTATTAGAGAATTCCCTAGTGTTATTCCAGCATATGCCAGGGAGCTGTTAAGTCCTAGAATAGCCCGGAATCCGGGAATCACAAAAGTGATGATAAAACTGATTTTTTAACCCTCTGTGCCCAGCCTGGGGATAATCAGTTCAATGGGGACGGTACCTATGGTCCATGTAGGGGGTAGGGGCTGGGAGTGCAGCCATCCATCCCCCCTCTCACCCCTCACCTTGTGCCATGTACCCCCATGAGGCGGGGAGGGCCGGGCAGGGAAGGCAGCCACGCAGTCTGCCTGCACTACCTTCGGTGTGTGCTGCCAGGGACGGGAGCCTCACTGGCAGCGTTTCCAGCTCGTGGAGCCGGCCGATCAGCCCTTCTCCCTCTCTGCCTCTTCCCCTGCCCATCTGCCCATCTCCCACTAGGGTACAACTGCGTCCCACGGATGGGGAAAGCAGGCGGAGCTGGGCTCTGCCCTCGTTGCAGTCAGAATCTCTCCACTGATCTATACTGCGGTGAGCAGTGACAGATTGATTTTACAGCTCTGCTTGCAGCCGGCCGCTGGCCCTGGGCTGTGGATGAATCAGCTTTCTCTGGTCCTTGGCTTTTATTTCATTATTTTACTGCAACCTCGCTCACAGGCAGCTAAAGAGGGAGCGACAGGGAGGAACACGAAGTTGGCAGATTTCCTTCCCTGCCCGTGTGCTCCCAGCCTGGCTTTGGGACTCCAGGAGGAGGGAGGGAAGGGATTGTTTTCCAGGAACTGACATCTGTCAGGAATAAAGACATGAGGCTCCTTCTGCATGGGTAGATGCATGTTGCAGTGGCTGTGGGAGACGGCAAGGACTGCGTAGGCACTGAACAGCAGGAACGGTTCCTGCTCCACTACAACAGTGCCTCGATCCTTGCCACATGGAGGGGGGCCCAGTTTTCAATGCACAGGCAGCATGTTTGGATATAACAGTGCACTCAATCCATGAGTGCATTGGACACTAATCTGCTTACAGACTCCAGCATGGAAGTGATTCCAGGTTCTCCTCTTATAGCTGTGGACATAGAGGAGGGGGCAAGGGCTGTGCACTGCTGTCTCCATCAGGCTGAGAGGTCTCGGAACATGCCACAGATACAAGGTTCTCCTGGAATGAGATAGTACCTCCAGGCATGGAATTGACCTTCTTCCTCTCCTGGCTGTGGATATTGTAGACATTGCCCAGGGGAAGCCAGTTCTAACTCTCCTGGCTCTTGCACCACCAAGAAGAGCAACAGTGAGCTCAAGCGAGGATGGACCAACAAAATCAAAGGGCAGAAAGGTGTTGGGTTTTTCCAGCTCTGGTCTGGAACTACAGTAGGATGTTCAAGCCAGACTGATCAAGCAGTCTGGGGGCAGAAGAGCAGAGAACAGAGGGACCAACCAAAGTGCAACAAACGTTCCTCTCCGCACGCCCAACACCTCAGGAGTGAATAGGAGCAAATATCAGCTCTATCAGACTTGCTTCTGAAAAAATCTCTTTGTCAGAACTGAAGATCTACTCAGAGGGCCCCTCACCTGTGCTCGCACCTGCTCTGCAAGAGAAGGAGTAGCCAAAGGAGCCCAACACCAGTTTGGTCTGTGTTCCAACCTTCTTCCCACATGCTCACCTCCCAACAGGGGCTTCACATCACCGTGGGTGGTACTTCCATTGCAATGGGTTCAGGATGCCTTGGAGCTTTCTCCTGCCTTATTCCAGAGCTCTCCAGCAATATAGATCACCTAGGGAAGAAGTGTTCCTCAGAGGACAAATGGCTGAAGACAGACAGCTAAAGCATTGTGTCATTGGGCTCCCCCAAGCTCACACATATCCCTTCTCTCCACCTGCCCCTGACCAAGCATCAGAGAGTGGCCTTGAAGGTGGCCAGCACAGCTCAAACCGTCAGAAGGCAAGGGCCTTTTGATCTGCAAAGATCAAGGTGTGGGAGGGGAAAGGAGGGGAATCAAGACAGGAAAAGCAGAAGAGAGAGGCTTCCCAGTGGTCTGTCCCAGCAAGAGGGAGGGAGGCAGCAAAGCCATCTCATGCACTTTATGTAATCTTTTAATCTCTTGGTTTTTAATCTTTCACATCAAGAATGAGACACATCATTAAGAGTAGAAGAAATCCCAGTTGGAAGGGAGATGGGGATGGTGAAGAAGACAAAAAGTCCTCTTACTTTTAAGCCTTCTGCCTTGTTCCCTTTCTCTATGTCTCTCCCCTCCCTCCTTCTTCCTCTCTGCTTACAAGCAATAATATAGGTGACCTGGCACTGGGGGCCTCAGCACCTGGAGAAAGGGCAGTGCCATGGCCTAGGTGTGGGGCAGATCAAGCCCTTCCTTGGTGACAGTCTGTGGTGACCCACAGGCACAAGGCTCAGCGCCCCAGCTCCTCTTGAAGAGTTCTTCTGCAGCCTGAGAGACAAACAGCAAACATTACCAGCCAGGTTTTGTCTTGTCAGAGACAGGGTGACCTGCGGAAGCCAGCCCACCCTCATCGGGAGAGGAGAGACAAGTTTTTGGAGGGCAAAGGAGGACCTGGTGGCACTGAATGACTTGTCCCACAGCCTCAGGCTGGGCACTCCACATCTCAGCTTCTCCCATCTGTCCAATCCCGTGGATAACAATCCTCACCTCAGAGGGTGATTGAGAAAGGTTAATGAATTAACATTCGTAAAAGCTTTAGATAAAAGGCTAAGGATTATTATTGTTGTTATGCATGGAAACAACTCCTAACAAGCATTTCCCATCTCCTCCCTCCTGCGAGCCCGGGGGATCATCTGACACAGATCCTGCCACACAGGAGCTCCCCCAGAGATGGAATTACAGGGAGAGGGCTGCAGGCTGCCAGAGACACTAATCAGGGGAAGACAAATTGGGGCCACTCCATCAACCAGCAACGTGCTGCGCTGTGGGGCCAAGAGCCTCTCCACTCACTCTCTAATGACTGGTGACAGGTCCATGCCACTCCCGTCAAAGTTCAGCAGGAAAAGGCTGCTGACTTCTGACCACAGCAAGCCTGCCCCTCCTCTTGCCCTTTCAAGGCTGTCGACTGACCCAAGATAGATGCTCAAGGATTTGCTTTAAGGAAAGCTTAATCCCCAAAGAAAACTTCTGTGCTGCTGGCTTGTGGCAAGATTCAGGAACAGGCCAGGCAGACATTCCAATCACAGGCATGGGAAGAGGCTAGCTGGGATCAGATTTCGGCGCCTTAAACCTTGAGCAAAATGTTTTCTAGGCTAGGGATGAGAAGTAATTCAAAGCAGAAGTCTTAACGTTATACATCTCTCCCTTACACACAAGTATAACCTCAAGGGAGAAAAGCCCTCCCTAACTCGCCTGCTATAAATACACCAAACCACTTAAAATGGCTACGTTGAAAGAGAGCTGGTAATTTGATAGTGGTCTCCACTTAATTAGATTAGGCTCTTCTTGAACTCAAGGGCTGAAAGCAGCTGATCCTCCTTTCTTTTTCAGTATTATCCCATCAGCTGCCACACAGGAAATTGTTGTACTCACCCATGTCTTGGGCAGCTGGATCACCAACCACATCTGTGCCACACAGTGCAGAGCTCCATGTCCCAGAGGAGAGTGGCTGCACCACTGCAGTGCCCTGTCTGGGCTGCTCAGCACTGCTGAAAGTAAACAGTGCTCTGCACAGCTTGGTGACAAAGTTTTTCAATCACATCTGGGGCACAAATCTCTGCACTGCAATGGGTGGGAATTACACTTGAGCTAGGCAAGTAGCAAACAGCACAGTTAGTCCCCCTTGCAATAGGAGACCAGAGGACAGCACTACCTTGGTCTTCTCCGGAGACTAGAGCAGATGCAAATAAACCATATACACGGCCGGAATCTTTTAAAAAATATTTTGTTTGCCTGACTTCTCACTTAGAGGGAAATAAGTGACCTGTTTGCAGGTTACTGGAACTAGTTGGCAGAGTCTGTACCTGAACATCATCGACAACAAGACAGAAAGTCACCTGGAAGGGAGAGGTGAAGCTGTTCTGGTCTTAGGACAGTGAGTTGACTTTGTCAACTCTTGAGGGATTTGCCAAGCCTCCCTAGCAATGCAGTCAGCCAGTCATTACCTTTCTCCCAGGAGTCTAATCCAGTTCCCACTCAAACTGAGGATAATTGTGGCACTTCTATTAAACTGCTGTATTGGACTGATGCCCTTCCTACCCGGGTCTTCCAGCCTCTGCTCAGTGAACTTTATTCTGTCCCTAGCAGGGCTACAATCTGCCACCTCCACTAAACACCTCCAGATTTGGAGAATTAAAATTCCCAGACCTTTTGCTCTCCTTCAGCAATGGAGGAAGCTTGTTTTAACAACAGACAATTTTCTAGTCAGTATGTTCTTAATTAATAATAAAATATATGTCGGGTTGTTTTGTTGTGGGTTTGGGGTTTTTTTAACCTCTTTTTTTTGTTAGTTATTCAGTTTGATTTTTTATTTTACCTTGTTAATGTAGTGGTGATTTAGATGCAGTTTCCTCTTTCTGCTGCACTTAATGAGTCGTCAGCTTTATTCACTCTCACCCGCATCCTCATGGGAGCATGCTTTGATTTTCTAGTGGGTGCATGAAAACACAGATTAAAGCAATTAGACAGAAATAATCTTAGGGAAAGGGGAAAGAGATCCAGAGCACCTAATTATACCATTTTAATCAAGATACAATTATGCAGAGACTTTTATAGATTATAAATTAACCAAACTCCAAAGGCAGAAAAAATATCATTTTAAATATGGTTCATTATGCTTGTTGTTTCTGTCTTGTGAGCTCACTCAAACTGGACTTCAGGGTTCATTTAGAAAAAAAAATCTGGACAGGGCTGTGCAGAAATGGAGAAGAAATAGACTCAGAAGACCCTGCTTGCTAGGATCAGGATCTGGAAATGGCCTCTGAGGGAAGGTGGGGAACCACAGCACACTTCTCACTCACTGATCTCACCAGTCTTTGCTCAGTGAGTGGGTGCACCTGCTGGTCAGCCAGGCTTGACCATTGAACCTCCAGCTTCCTGCATGGCTCAGGTAAGGAAAGCCCCTGGTAGTTCTGGGACTTGCTTTGCCCTAAAAGGCTGTGCCAAGCTGCCAATGAAGGACTCTGGGTACTGTAGTCTAAGGAGCAATTTTCCAAGCTACAAACATTCCAATTAGAAACACAGTGAGTGGGCAAACAAAACACATCACGCTGGATGTGTTTTCTTCTGAACCCTGGAGGAACTTAAGCCAGCTGCTCCAGATTTATAGCTGCTCCAGATTTATTGCAGCAAAACCACAAGGCACTCAGGCTCTCAGAGCACGTAGGAAGGTGCTCTGCTCCTGCCATCTCTGCAGAGGAGACAGGGAGACCCCCACCCCACAGAGCTCCAGGGAATGCCCATTTCCCATGTAGCTGTCATGCTGACTTCATGGTGGGGAAGGTGTCCAGGCCTCGGGCAGAAGCAAGAGGCCAACTCAGGCACCTCTGACTTCGTGGCTGCAGCCCGGTGATGACTGCGAGGCATTCTGCTGTTTACTTCTGCCGTGAGCACGGCTCGAGTGATGCCTCCTGCACTGACGTGTGGCACTCCTTGAGCTGCTTCCAGGTGATGAGGAGACAGGAGAGGGCTCACCGCAGTGATCCTCGGCTTCCAGAGAGGTTTGCCAGCAAGTCTCCTGAAAGGTTTTGCTGCACTGCGGCCTGTGCAAAACACTTCTCTAGAAGAGTCTGCTGCCAGGCACCTCTCACAAGGAAATCTCAACCCATCAGGGCTTCTCTCCGTGGCCACAGCCACCCTGTGCCACGAGCAGCAGTGCTGAAATGGCTCCTGTCTTCTCCACTCAGGGCAGTGCTCTCATTTGCCAAAGGACCAGCCTTGACCGTTTCCGGCCTGCTAGTCAGTCCTGCTGACACTCTGTCTGCAAGGTGAGGATGGCTGGGGTGTGCCAGAGCTGGTCCATCACAGTGACAGGGACATCACCAGGATAGGCAGCTGGGAAAGGAAGGGGACTGATGGGTCCTACTATTGAGCCTGAGGCTCCAGGGAGAGAAAGGCAGCAGCCCTGTGCCAGGGCCGTGCTGCACCCACTCAGGAAAACTCAGGGAAAACCCTGGGCTGGGTGTACTGTACCTCCATCCATGTCCGTGTCCGAGTGAGCTGATGGAGACAGACATGGGAGATTCCTAGGACATCTCTCCCTTGCATCCTCCTCACCCATTTTCTCCTTCCCCCTCTGGCAGTGATGAAAACACGGCTTGCAAGGCTGGTGGACTTCATCATCATCGCCTCCTTCAGTCAGGGCAAAGCCCCAAAGGGCTGTAGGGTTTGGGGGGCGGCCCCGTTCCCCATCTGAGGGCTCGGTCTGGTGGGTGAGCGGTGGTATCGGAGTGCCCTCTGCTGGCCCCATTCCCGGACTCTTTGGCCTGTCCAAGCCCTGCACACCCCCAGCAGCCCTGGAAAGCTGGGTCTCGGCTTGCCCCCATCGTGCCCCGACACCCCTGCCACAGTGGGCACCACTCCAGCAGCCACACGAGCCAGCCCACGGGCAACGCGGAGCCCTGCCAGTGCTGGGCCACAGCCCCAGAGGAGCCAGCATGGTGGGGAAGCGGGGACAGAAATGATTGTATGTCAGTGATCGCTCTCCTCCTTACCGAGGGCTACAGCAGAGATGTGGCAAAGACTCCCAGTGGCACTTGGGATATGTGCCCCATCCCGTGGGAGGAAGAGTCCGTCTCCTCCTCCTTAGCCCCAAGAGGCAAGAAAATGAGAGCTGTGGTGAAAGGGGCAGAGGAGGAGCACTGTCTCCCTTTAGGCTTGGTGCCATTCAAACGGTTGACCCTGTGAATGAGTTTCCACAGAGCTGGGGCAAAACATCCTGACCATTTACCTGTTCCAGGTGGTTGGGAGCTTCCGTCACAATGGGATGTGCATGCATCTTATTCTCTTATTCTTTATGCCAATTTTTCCTGCAGAGCTCCCCTAGACAACTCCCAGTGTTTTGACTATCCTAATCTTCCATGGTGAAACTGGCAAGGAAAACTGGAATCATTCTGCCTGGACCCAGGACACCTAGGTTCAGACCCACCCATGGATTCCCAAGTAATGCAAGGAAAGCTCCCAAGACTGTGTGCACAGACTGGGGGTCTGAAGTCCCTGTGGGTCGATGCTGATTTACACCAGCAGGAAACCCGACACGCTATCCCTGGGCTCTGGAACTACAGAGATGACCTTCAGTTGCTCTCAGGAGTGGAGAAAAGGAGAGAGCGAGGTGACAATCCAAGGAGCTCAGGTCCCTCTCTGGAGCTGGTGCTTCGGCATGTAAGCCACTCAAGCAAGGATCACTCTGACCTGACAGGTAAGAGGTGAGCTAATTAGCAGTGCTCTTCTCAGGCTCCTTCCAAGCTCAAGTGCTGCAGAAACACTGAATACCAGGTCTAGTTACTACTCAGGGCAACTGTTAGCTGGAAAGAGGTAATGGAGACTGGTTATCCAGGGAGATGGCTTGAGTTTGGGTCTGGGGGTGTGATGAGGTATTTGGGGACCTCTGAGGGAGGGATGCAGCGAGGCACTGAACATGTCAGTACGAGTGGGCCTGACAGAGCAGAGGGGAGTCCCAGAGGAGCCCTGGAGGAGAATCCCTGAGGAGAAACTTCCTCCTACACGTCATGGGTAGGCAGCTGAGCCCTGCAAACACTTCCATCAGGAACTGCCCATTATAAATATTACAAAACAGTGATAGAAAAAAAAATATGCAGTGGAAGGACGGTTTCTTAAAAGGAAAAAAAAAAGGCATCCTGCAGCCTCATCAAGTGGAACAGTGCTGTGCCCGGCACCAGAAGAAAACATTGAAATTGCTTAGGTATGCAGTACATTAAAAGACTTCATCGTGGGACTAACATGCAGCATTGCCACCCTCACTGGGACTGCTTGGGGTCTTGAAATGCCATGCATGGCAGCCCTCTGCCAGGGAGGGAGCTATGAGTGGATACCATTCTTTCCTGGCCTTCATTAGAGTAATATAAAAAATAAGCTGACAGCATCCAAGGTGAGGTAAAAACTTCCCTTTCCCTCAGCTTTTCATTAAGCGCTGCTGAAACCACTGCCCTCTCTCCCTGTCTGATAGCCATCTAAATGTCGAGCCACAGACAATGAGGAGCCAACCTCTGCTCCTATTAACCCAAAGTGCTGGAAGAATTGCAGGGCAGAAAAACTACTTTGCCTGGTAAAAATGTAAATGCCACTTCACAGAGGACAACTACAATTTGACAGAAAATCCATCGCCTCTTCCAAACACTGTGAGCTCTTTTGGGTGCCATGCCGTGGCTTGTTGAGCAAGCAAGGTGGAACACAACTGCTATTTTTCCAGACCCATCTACTCAATCTCCATCTGCAGTCCATTTATCTGTCACTGGATGGGCCTGTCACTGCCACAAGGGCTCCCGCTTTAAAAAAGCACCAAAAAAAGTGAAAGACAGCCAAGACCTCTTTCCTTTCTCCTCACCAGACAAATTCAGATCCCTAAGATGTTGGCATGGATCCCATTCTCCATGGTCCCCTGGCTAAATCCCAACCAAAGTGGTGTCAGGCTGGGAGTTCCCTGGGCTCCTCTAAATGAAAATGATTTTCTGCAGCTGAAATTGAGATTCCATTATCCCAAACTGGATCACTTCCAAGTAGCACAGAAGCCTTCAGCCTGTTTTCTCACCCGCTAGGTACCAGCTCCTCCCAAGTAAGTCAATACACTTCACTGGTGTCCTGCAGCAGTGCTGGGGAACAGCTTCAGGGACATCTCAGGGTTTGCAAAGCTCCCAGGGGGAAGATGCCTGTGATGATTCCTCTGCCATCAAAACTGGACTTTCGAGAGAAGAGCTGAGAGACAGAAATCCACACCAAAGTCCTGGAACAAGCCCTGATTACAACTCTCTGCAAGCTTCTTTCCCTCAAGGTCTCTATGGTCTTCTGCTCCATTCCCAGCCTGGTTGTTCTGGGTTGGCACAGACCATGTGGGAAACAAAGACCAGAATTCTTCTGATATATAGGAAATGCATTTTATCAGAGCTCTACCCAATCCACCCATCCATTAGTCAGTGACTCCCACTGTCTGCCAGACTGCTTTAATTGCTTCTCTGTGAATGCTTCCTGCCTTCACCACCGTGGAAGTTCCTCCTTAGATCAGGTGGAAGGCACGGGGCAGTGTCTGAAATAGTTAACTCCCCTGCTGAGGATGCCAAGTTCCATCAGCCATACCAGGGTTCCAAAAAACAAGAACACTCCAGGTATTCTGCACCTGATCTCAACATGCAGCACTCCAGAGCACAGAGGGCTCTCAGAGAAACTCACAGCACTGTGGGAAGAACCACAGAGAAACAACCAGGAGAGGGAATGAAAAAAAAGAGATATAAAAAGGAAAGCAGAAAAATGCACACATTTGAGGGCAGGGAAAGCACAAAGAGCAATGTGGAGACGCAGAGCAGCAGAAACTGAGCAGATGAAATGATATTCACGGAGACCTGGCTATAGGGAGAGAAAAGGGGAGGGAGGCATATAGAGGGGAGAGCACAGATGCAAGGGAAGAGAACACAGGGCACGGAAGGAAAGGGGGGAGTCAGACAGAGAGAAAGGGAGGGATCTAGAGGGATTGCCTGATGTCAAATCTGATAGAAAAGAGGATTTATCTGCAAAAATAACCCAGATCTAAGCCACAGCTTCAGAGCAGCTGCGTACACAGCCACAGCACTATTTGCTCTTAAGTAAGAGCCAAAATGAGCTGGTGCAGGTTGCAAGGCAAAGCAGGGTCGTGCCACACCAGGAGGCTGCCCATCCCAGGCTGCCCATCAGCCTGGACCAAGACGAAGGGAAGGCAAGGCAAGGGAAAGAAAGAAAGAGAAGGCAAGGCAGAGGAAGGCAAGGGCGAGCAGGGGCGGCGGGGGTGTCCCTGTCCAGGGTGCTGACCAGAGCCCACCACCTCCAGACCCGGCCCGCTGTCCTCCTCCTGCCCCTTCCCGTCCCAGAGGGCCACTCCGAGAACTGCAGGCAGGCAAAAGCAGTGTGCTTCCCGGAGCGAGCTGAGCAGCGGGGAAAGAAACACACAGTCAGCTACAAATGAAAGATATTTTCCCCATTCCTCTCTCCTGCCAGTAATTTCAGCAGAGGGGCTGGGCTTTCTCAGGGCAGGACTGGATGACCAGCAGCAAAGTGTACACTCATGGCTAGGGAAGTCAATGAGCATAAGGCACCTCCAGACCAGCATTTCGGACCTGTATGGATAGGTCATTGTATGGATTGGACATCCTCCCCATGAAGGACAGCCCTCACTCCTGCTAGGGCTAGCCTGTGTTGCCCTGGACGTGTCTGGGTGCCCTCTGTCCCTACTGCTGCCGGATCCCACGCTGTCGGATTGAGATGGGAGGATGAACTCGCAGCTATCCCACTGGCACCTGATCTGTCCAGATTACATGACCAGGAACTGGCAGTCACACAAGTGCAGTGTGTGTTGGGCCACGTTTGCCACCAGGGAACTTTTGGTGAGGAGGTCTCACTCCATGGCCTTGATGCTTACAAAAGGCTTAGTCTGAAAAGAGGCCTTAAAACCATGGTCCACCCACAGGTGGACAGCTGCTCTGTGCACACAGCAGTTTGAGCTGTGACTGTGGACTGCCAAGTCATTTCAAAAGATGAAAGGGCTGGAATGGAGCTTGGCCTCCTCTGCCCTCCACTCCAGGATGTGTCTCTGCCTCTTCCCAAACACACCCTGGCCTCACCAGGCCATTTTTGTTCCAGAGAATTGCAGATCAGCCGCCTCACAGAGGAGAAAGCAGTGCCCGGGAGCCTGACAGAGCTGCTCAGTGGGCATCTACAAATGGTGTTGGCACAGAGTTGCAGAACAAACCTATATTTTCACAATCAACCTGGTACCAGTGCTTTACTACCAGCAACTGGGTTTTCAATTCTAGCACTGGTACTCTGGACCAGAACAATGTGTTTTAAGAGCCAGCTGGATGAACATCTGACAGAAGGGGTATAAGGGGGCTGGCCCTGCTGCAGGATTAGATAACCTCCTGATAGCTTAGCACCTCCCTCACTCTCTGTGATTCTGTGACCAAGTCAGAGTGCACACTTGCCAGTCACACAGACCGTTGTGCTACCAGACTAATAACAACACCAACACTTCCTTCCAACACTGAAATCTTGCTTATACTTCACATGTAGCAGGAACTTGACATGGCACAAATATGGTTCATGCCGTGACCATGTAACAGCAAGTACAACTCTACAAGCACCTTTCTCCAGGTCACCATAAGAGGCAAAATGACCCTCCAGGGATGCAGATGCCGGGCATCAGCTGGCTCCCAACTCTCCTGTGAACTGAGCAAATCAGGGAGCTTTCAATCAACTGGGCCCACATTACATGAGGATGTGCTGCCTGTCAGCAAGCCAGCCCCATCTTTTGGGATGACTGAAGCCAGGAAAATAAACCAGGAAGAATCAGAACAGAACAGCACAGTCCCAGGTCAGCCAGGATAAATTAGTTGCCTTGTGGCATCTCCCCCAGCCCTGCTCCCCCCGGCTGTCCTGCACCCAGTAGCTCACTGGCTGAGTAGCCATCCCTCTCCGGTGGGCCAGGGCCACATGTTTAAGTTGGAACATTATTCTCCAGTTCTGCGAAATTGGATTAAGGGCCAGACAATACTGACTGTTATTTACCTTTGATTAAAACCAGCCCTCCTCCCTCCCGGGCCAGAGAGACCAATGTTGCTGTTATTTACTCTGCTGCCAAACCTGGAGTTCAATCCCTGCCCTGCGGCACTCAATAAAAGCCAGCGCAGAGGTGGGGGTGTGCAGCAGGCAGGGCTGAGTGGGTGGAAGGGGAGTGATTATCCAGGCCACCGTGTCCAGTTTGTTTCTTTTGCAGTCAGACTCTGGCTCAGCAAGGACAGGAGTGCACAAAGTACCTGCCTCTGTGGCTCATGGGGCTGACAGGAATCCAGCCCTGTTTGCCCCCATGCCTGGCTCTGGTCCTCTTCCCTCAACAAATCCCCACTGCCACACAGCTCCCCTTTTTGTTTATGTCGTTCTTTCTCTCTCTTCCCTTAGCCTCCACCTTCACCTTCAGCCTCCCCTCCCTGCCTCCCCTTTCTGCCTTTTCCTCTCTTCTGCTCCCACTCCTTCCCACCCTCTTCCCCCCAGTCCCTTTCTCATTCCTCTCATTCTCCTCCTTCCCTCTCCCCCACTCTCCAAGCCTCTATTCCAGGACAATAGAGCAGATGGCAGGCTGTTTGTTTTATATGTCCCTTTGGAAAATCAGCTCAGCTGTTGAATCTGCGACTTTTGCTAAAAACAGACACTGTCCAATACAGCTGAATGCCAGGGAGAAAGGAGAGGGTGTGGGGGGGCCCTGCTTTCCCTACCAGCTGCACCAAGACCCTGTCTGTCTGCACCCCCCACCATGCCTTTGGGAAACAAGCCTGTCAGAGAGCCCGGAGAGGAGCTTCTCCCCTGCAGAAAAAAACACCATGGCAAGTAGAGAGAGCTTGGCCAGCTTCTACAGTCAGCCTCACTCCAGCCAAAGCTGATGGTGATGTGGGAAAGGTGGGGCAGTGTGGAAGGGGCAGACTCTTGTCAGCACATCCATCCTGCTCATTGCCCCAGCCTGCTGCTTCTCCGAGTGTTCATGGAAGCTGAGTTAGGTGCAGTGTGCTCAGGCAGCAGATGTAGCACAGAGTAGAAGCTGATGCTCTTTGCCAGCCCCATATCTCTTCCTATGCTACTGGGGGAGCCACGAGTAGGAAACCACCAGCCAGCAACGACTGCATAGAAAGGGGAAGACAGTCCTTGCCTTTTTTTTTCGGCTTTCCCCTTTTTTTTTTTTGGAACCCCTAAGCCCCAAGGTACTGCTCATCACGCCAGCATTCATTATTTGCCAGCACAGCCATGAAATCTACAGCCATAATGTAGATTTTTTTTTTCTGGTTCTTTCTCTTATCCAAACCACTTGCTTTATCCCTCACCTCTCCCTTCTCATGTGCTTATATCAAACATCTTTCAGATCTTCATCGTACTTCTGCGTGGAAAGGAAACTCTGCCCTTCCCTGGCCCAAGGACCATCTTCTTCTCTCTGCTTAGACATGGCAATACTGTCTCATCGATCCTGTAAGCCCTCCCCTCCTTCCCCATCCTGTCTCTGCTTGTAAGTAACTCAGAGTAGGCACCCTGTCCAGCATGAAGCACAAACTTGCCTTGGCTCAGAACCATGGCTGCTGGATTCTCTGCCAGTGCAGTTGCTGGATATTCCATAGCATATGCTCCATCTGATACAACATAGCCAAAGGCACCAGCTGCAGATTCTCTCTGTGCCCCACTTCTGGGGGTGGGATGGGGAAAGGGTTTCAGGACGGCAGCACCTCTCCCCATCCAAATGCCCTGTTTCATCGCACTTCTTTTTCCTACACTGCTAAAATCAACAGTCTTGTTTTCAAGCAGTGGCAGAAGGGTCAGGGCCAGAAAATCCTGTTTAATTTGTTCTTAAATTTCACTATGGATCAGATGCAGCTCCCAACAAAACCAAGAGAGGCTCAACCGAGGCACAGTCAGCTGTAAAATCAGAAGAGGCTCCTTAGCCTTGCAAAATCCTGGAAGGCAATTTAAACACAGGAGATAGGCAAGGAGCCCATTCTTGGGGTCTGTAATTAATCACTTACAGTTCAAACAGGGAGAGAGATAAGTTCCCAGCTTTCTTGGAGTCCAAGCTGGATCAAACAGGAAGGGAAAAAAATCTCAGGCTGTCAAGGAACAGCCTTAAAGAGGCAATGCCATCTGAGCAACAGCTCAGTTCTGCACTCCTTTAACCTCCCAGGTATTTAGGCAAAGTCTATAGGAAAAATTCCTGCACCAGCTGGTGAGAACAGGCACAGTTACTTGAACATTTATGATGCTGCTCTTCTTCCTGGTCTGTGGCAACACTTGCATCCTCTTCAGAGGAGCCACATGATTAGCACTATTTGGCACAGCAAAAAGTTCCAGTTAGTATGAGATTCCATCCCTGCCACCAACTGCTAGCAGGTTCCCTGAGGAAGAAGAGAAGGATGTTCCATGCCTCCCTGTGACCATGCACTTAGTGAATGGAGTAATCACCCACCCTCCCTCAGCTTTGCATCCATCCCGGAAGTGTGCAGAGCCAGCTGTCAAGTCAGGTTTTTCAGGGACTGAAGACAAAAGAAATTTAACAAATTAATTAAAAGAGCTGCTGATCCCACTCTGGACTGTCTGAAAAGCCTGCTTGTAAAGCAAGGGCAGAAGAAGTGTCAAAATTAAGAAGCTAAATCTGTTGTAAGCAAGTGACTGTAACACTGATGAAAAGACACTGACTTATCTGGAGTGTTACTAAAAAAAGAAGAGGTTCAGGGCCAACCAAACTGATCTCACCTCTTCCAAGGTGAACTCCATCTCACAGGCTGCCATCCTCGGTGGCACTGGTGAGCTGCAGTTGCCCTGATCACAAAAAAACATCCAGAGCTGGGGGGCCAGGCAACACCCCCTTTCCTGCTCTTGCTGGGCAGCCCCCAAACAGCCCTTCCAACGCACTGCTAAAATCCCCGTGCCCCTCCAAGGCCTCGCTTAGTGGTTTCTTTCCTTCCAATCTCCTTTCTTCCTGTTCCCATTTCTCATCTTTTGACTCCTGTCTCATAAACTGCTCGCCTTTTGAAGGCTGCTTCTTAAGCAAGAAGCCTGGGGAGAGAGCTGAAGGCTGCAGTCTGGATACAAGTTGGGTAAATCCCACAGTGGCTCAGGAATCTCTTTTCCTTCGGCAGCAGAGCTGTTAAGAGGAGTTGGCACCAGAGACAGAACCATTGTCTAGTGTTGCTATTCTTCTCTCTCCCCTTCAAGTCTTTAGCAACAACTGCAGTTTCCCACCTATTTCAACTAACTTCTCTTTCCCCCTAAAGAAAGGATAGTCATTAGCATTTTTTTTTGCACTGTCAAATAGGGCTTTTCTTACAAAAATTCTTCATGCTAAGGGGAAAGTGAAGAAAAGATATTGTTAACATGAAAGCTTTACTTAATATTTTACATTTCAAATACTGTAACTGCCTTTTTTTTTTCCCCTCCTTCTCCTTTTTCTGAATTTTCAGTATCCAGTTTAAACATCATTAATAGTGTTGGTTGCTATGGTGTTGGGCAGGCAGAGGTGTCTGTACTTGAAACCTTGAACTACACTTAATGTTGTACAACAGCAGGGTCATGCCAACACCCTTGACTTTGACCCCATTTTTCCCAATAAAATATAAAGACCATGTCTCCACTCCTTTTCATTCTTGGGAGAGGGTTTTTTTTTTTTTTCCCTGCAACAAGAAAAGGAAGTGTGAGCTAGAGAAAGGTAGAGATACACATTAAAAAAAAAAATACAAATTTAATAGACCCAGCAGAACCTTCGCAAAATTTTTGTTACATCAAGAGAATTAAAAAAAAGACAACAAAGTTTCACATGAGATTGTGTCTCATTTTCCCAAGCGGCTAAACATTTTAATAAACGAGGAAAATGAGACTGTAAAACCACAACATCTGACAGCAAGCCCCAGCGGCAGGAACCATTTCTGAAACTAATTTTAACTCATGTTTTAACGTTGATCAGATTTCATGTGGTGAATGTCCCATTAAGCTGTCTCTCTGTTCTTAGAGAAAACCTGGTTTCTTTTGTCGACTCAGAAGCTATTTTCTTTCCAGCGTACTGTCGTCACAGGCATAGCAGGACTTTTCTGTCATTCATTTCTCTACAGCCCAAGAGATGCCCTGCCCCAGACATCTTCTCATCTGTTCTGTTTCCTTATGAGACAAGACATTTTCGACAGAAGTGGCACTTAACTGCTGCAGCAACAAAGCCCAGTCTTAAACAGGTCCCCATGCAGCCACTCAAGGACTCAACCCATTAAACTTCTGATCTTCAGCCATGCAAAAAGTACCATGTCAATTCAGACCAGCTGAGGCCAGGATCCAAAGCAAGCTTTCAGTTTCTCTGCTTTGCTTTTACCTCAGGGAAGTGAAGCTGCTGTACCAGTTTCCTCACATGAATCGCATTTTGCTCTGACTGTCACCAGGACATCTACAGACATGACCAACTTTTTAACTGAAAAGTCTCTATTAACATCAGCTGAAAATCTGAATGGGGAAAATGATACATCCAAGTAGTGTAGGTTTCTCTTGAAGACTCATTTCTTCTCACAAAAGCGTATTTCATCTCCTGATTGAGTTCAAACCCAACCACTTGTCCTGTGGGGTAGGACGTCTTGGTGCTGCATCCCTCTTCCAGTAGCTGTGTCCCTGTGTTTTGTGCCACGCGGATTCTTGGTTGGTGTAGCCATGTGAGCCAAGGGCTTTGCACAACTCAAGGAATGGTCACTGGAATCAGCTCGCCCCTCTGCCTGCTCAGGATGAGCTTCTAGCTCAAAGGCCTGTTGTGCAACAGAAGCAAGCAAGGCTGTGTGCTGCTACACAAGCTGACCAAATGCCAGTAAGAATGACCAGGTTGGAAACCAGCTCTACAGGCTCATGCCTTCTGTTTTTCCAGAAATTAAAGTGCTCGTTCCTTTCTAGATCCCCCTTTGCAGAGGTGGAAGGTCTTTCTGATGCCTTTCCTTTAAACCTCGTGTGTGCTGTGTAGGAGATGCTGGTGCTCAGTGGGTGGAAGGAGGTGACAGAGTGGCCAGTTCTCAAAACAGCAAAGCCACAGTGACAGACGCCTTTGGCTCTTCCAGCCCACCAGCAGCAGGCTTAGTCACATCAGCAGCATCAAAGCTGAGCAGCTCCTTAGAGAAAGGGCATTTGTCCTTTCATCTGGAGATTACAGGATCGCTTACAGATCCCAGCAGTCTGTTTTGAAATGCTCTTTGAAGAGAAATACCTGTTTGTGGCACTACCTGCCGTTTAAAACAGGCCCTGTGCCTTCCAGCTTTCCCTGCAACACTCTCCCCCAGCCATTTAACAGAGTGTACAAGGACAAAATGATGCCAAAGTTCATTCCCCAGCTTTCACACCGGGCACTGTATTGAGAAAAGAACCCTTCACAAACATGCCAGAAAGCTCGTAACCTATTTGGGTCCACTCCTTCCCCCTGTTGCGCTCAGCAGGGACAGCAGGGAGGTAGAAAGCTGCTATTAGCATCTGGAGGAAAGACCCACAGAGATAAAAAGCTCTTTTCCTTGCTCTTTCCATTCCTTCATGACTTAATTTTTTTGGTTGGGGACAGAGAAGATTATAAAGTTGTAACCTCTAATCCGCTCCTGAGCGCTCCTTCTCCATCTCTTCCTTTCTCCTCTCTTTCAGCCAGTTCTAATCCTTTATGTCTCTTCTCACAGATAGGAGTTGGAGTCTAATCTCAGACGACAGGTTGGTAATTAGAGCAAGAGATTATCTGACCCCACATCAAGAAGGTAAAAGGACAGGAATAATGTAGCACCATACAAGATCAAACCTTCAACATTCAATACAGGAGCCATCCCTATCTCGCTCAGTTTCATCCTGGCTCCCTTACCGCACGCCCACTCTTTTGTCCCAGCAGAGCAGGGGATTCCTGATTCTTTCTACTTCCTGCCCATCTCCCCTGTGTTGAGCAAGGACTATGCTTTTCCAGGATTCATTCAGCATAAAAATGGTCACATTTTCCATTTCTATAGACTTTGATCATGCAGAGACTCAGCAGGTCTGTGGCTGCAAAGTGTGGGTAGTAGGGAAAGCACAGATATGGAGGAAGAGGCCCTGCTCAGAGTGTCTGGAGCCACGACATGCTGCTAGCCACCCTCAGCTGGGCACTGGGTACACACACACAGGGCCCTTCTAGTCCAGCAAGATGCAGCCAGGGCACAGAGCAGCAGCAGCAGGTCCTCATCTCCACCCAGATGCCCAGCAGTCACTATCCGACCCTCGATCTGCTCAGAAGGCATACTGCTCCCATCCCTTGCACGTATCCCAGCACAGATGAGAAGCTCATTCATGTGTCCAGTCCATCTTAGCCATCTTTGGACCAGACCTTGTCTCTTGTCCTGTGTCACCAGTATTGAGCGAGGACCAAGAAAGCCATCACAGAGCCCCAAGACCACCATAGAAAAGGTGAAATTGGGAGCACCAAGCTTCTTCAGTGTCCCATTCCCTACAGGTGAACAGGTGTCACCAGGATTCGCTGTAGCTGAGGCTCAGGCATCACCAACCAACAGCCTGCAGGCACCAGGAGGTGCCGGGATAGAGGTGGCAGTGGAGTGATCGAAACCTGCTGGGGAGAAAGCAAAGTAAGGTCAGAGGACAGTTTTTACACCAGCACAGAGCTGGAAGACCTCTCCCTCATGCCCCATTCCACATCAGGTTCCCACCTTGCACCACAGAGCTCAGGCTTGTGTTCAGTTCAAGATGTCTTTTCTCAGCAAAGCCTCCCTCTGATACCCAAATCCAGCTCTAGGCCACGGAGCCGAAGCCCACAGCTCACCCTGATCATGGGCAGGGAGATGGCCACTGCACCAGCCCCTGCTACATGGTTCTGCTGATGCTCTTTTCATCACCTAGCTGCTTCCCACCCCTGCTATCTCCAGCCAGGATCTTCCTACTCAGCTCTGCAAATAACAACTTTAGGTTTGTTCACTCAAGGAGGAGAAGGTAAATCAAAGAACAGTTTTGTTTGCAGTCAGCCTGAAGTGAACCTTTTTCTTTTTTCCCTTCAGTTTTCTCAGCAAAGCATAAAATGAAAAAGCAAGCAGAATTTCCTTTCCTGAGTTTAAAAGAACATTTCTGCTCCTGTCCCTGAGGTAAAAGGTTAGCTTGTTCAGCCTCAAAACGGGAAATAAACAGCAATACTTTTGGCTTAGGAATTGTCCAAATAAAATGTTTTGAATGCTTCGTTTCTTCCCACTCACCCAAAAAGGTCTGCAAAGTTTATAAGCATTCACAAGCAGCTTAATGCCCCTCACCCCATGAGCCACGCGACTGTAAGGTTCCTGTCCCTCCCTCTAGCCCTCCTGCACCCCGCTGGGCTGCCTCCCCCTCCCAGCCTGTTGTCTAGGGCTCACACAGCAGCAACGCCCAGAGCACTCATGCCCCATACCTTGAGGGGTCCTCCTGAGGCGAGAAGGGGCCACTGAGCTCAATGACATTGAGTTTGTTCTCAAACACACCATAGCTGAGGGTGACCTGCAAAGCAGTGGTGAGAAAGGATCAGACTGGGTGAGGTGAGTTCACGAGCGAGGAATTTGCTGTGGGTGACAGAAACTCCCATTCTAGTTCTTTCTCTGCTGGCTTAGCCTCTGCCTTCCACATCTCTCCCATCCTCCTTCCCAGGATGGTCCACGCTACTAGTCCTTTGCCAGGCACAGTGCCATGTGAAAGGCCCTTTCCCAATCAACCATCATTTCTGCTTGTCCTTGAGCCACATCCTCCCAGGGATGCCCTCAATCCTCCCGTCACTCCCCATACATGTGCTCCCCACCGCTGATCCCAGGGCACTGTGACTGGCAGCGGTGCTGCAGGCAACATCTGCTCCTTATTTCAAAGAAGCATTTGTCAGGAAAGCCTGCCCAGAAGAGCAGATGATTGATTCAATGCACATCAGTGCCATCAGTGGAACCATGTGCCTGTAAGCTCCCCTCCACTTCTCCTTCCTCACACACCTCCCTCTTGCCTCCTTTCCCCTCCTCACCTGCTGCATGAGCTGAGAGGTGGGGATGAGCTGCAGGTTCTCCAGGTGGGAGTGGAAAAGTGCGTTGGGAATCAGCTGCCCACCAACTTTGCACTCGATGATGTAACCCACGGTGCAGTCATCCGGCAGGCGGATGAGCTCGGAAGTGCTCAGGAAGTTCCTGCCACTGGAAGAGAGTAGGGCTGCATGGGTTAGGAAAAGGGTAGGGGCAGATGTAGGCATCCACTTGGGCTGGAGATTACTGAAAACCGGAGTAAATGCTGTAACCAGGCAAGAAACCCCTGAGTTCCACCTGCAAAGATTCAGGAACATGTTTGATCTTTCACCATTCCCAGCCATGCTGCCCCACGAATTGCCAGGTGCTGCCCCTGATACATACTCAGGTCCTTGGCAAGCTGATGCAGAGAGCTACCTGACTTCACGGAGTCACCTCTCCACCTGTGTGGAGAAGTGCACTGAGCCCCTGGGGGGTCCGACAAGCCACCACAAGAGAAACGGTGGGAGCACATGGCAGGTCCAGGGGGAAGAAAAAGCTGGGTATGTAGCTTGGATAAGCCATCCATGCAATGTAACACCACATACTTGGCCACCCTTTGATGACAGGCTAAACCCAATTTCTGTATTGGCAGTAGTTACACAGTATGAAGCACTGTCTGCTGTAACAACCCCCAGCCAGTTCAAATGTGTTTTAAGCATTTCAAAGACAGAAGTGGCAGACTTTACGCCAGGTTAGGCATTGCCTATCTGTACTTTCGCTTTGCCCTAGATCCCAGATCATCCTCCTGACTGGGTCTACCACAAAATACATCTCATGAGCTTTGGCTAAAGCAGCCACCTGGTGTGGATCAGATCTGTCCTTCTGGCTATGCTCAGATCTGGTTAAGGCTGGCACAGCCAATGCCTACCAGTGTAGGTGCATACAGCCTGTGGTATAACCCAGGGCATCACGGAATACATCATCTTGTTGTAGGCTGGGATAACACAAGACCTTGGGACCTACCTCCGTTCTCCATGCATCAAGCTGAGGAAAGGACAGTGGGCACCCTGAGAAGCCAAAGAGGGTTTGGTGTGAGGGAACAGAAAGCTGGCTCAGAAGGAGGGTATAGAAAGTTGGAAAGAGGCAGGTGAAGGGGAGATGAGATAGGCAGATAATGAAATCACTTAGGAAAAGAATCAGAGGAAGCTAAACGGGATGGGAAGAAGTGTGGGGAGTAATCAAGAGCTTTAAGGAGATGGGGAGAGAGGAATACATCATCCTATGACCATGCTTGCTGATGTGCCTGCTCTGGCCAGTTTTCAATCAGTTGGCAGGCCCACCCACTACATCCTTCCTCTAGTCCCACACCTTGCAGACGTGCAGCATGTGGCACTCTGCCCCTTTGCAAACACCACATGCACAAATCCGGGTCTGACACTGCCAGGAATTGATGTGCAGCCATGTTGCTCATCCCCAAAGGCTCCCATGCTCCCCAGCTCACCTGGCCCAGGGCACCATCTTCCTTGCCAGCGTGCGGCTGATGCAAAACCCAGCCCCTCCCGTGGCAAACCAGAAGCGCACGGATTTCTGGAGAGAAACACCAGAGAAAATCAATGGCAGAGGCTCAGACAATACCATACTCCCAGAGATGGGAATGCTGGAAACCTGGCTTTGATGTCAGGGCAAACACAGCCCCATTGTCACCCCAGCCTTCTGACTGATGCCCAGAAGATGGGCTTGCCAGCAGTACAGCATCGACTTTCACCTCCTCGTAACTGGAATGGCCAGCTCCTCCTGCTGGCAGCAACAGGTGGGCTGCCTAGGGCCGGCTTGTGTCCTGTCAGACACATACCCAAAGGCAGAGCAGCAAGGTGGAACTCTGCCCCTTGGATGATCAAATTTAGTCAACACCTACAGCCATGTTCAGACAACATGTTCAGCAGTTTTCAGCTGCTGCCCATTGCTCCTGGGACCTGTCTCAGGTATGGGGCTGTGTTTTGGATTTGTGCTGAACATGGAGTTGACAACACAGAGATGTTTTTGTTATTGCTGAGCAGGGCTTGCACAGAGCCAAGGCGTTTTCTGCTTTTCATACTGAGCCGCCGGTGAGGAGACAGGCTGCAGGGGAGGCTGGGACGAAACACAGCTGGGACAGGTGACCCCAACTGACCAAAGGGATCTTCCAGACCATATGACATCATGCTTAGTATATAAAGTGTGGGGAGAAGGAGGAGCAGGGGGGAACATTTGGAGTGATGGCATTTGTCTTCCCAAGCCACCATTACACATGATGGGGCCCTGCTCTCCTGGAGGTGGCTGAACACCTGCCTGCCCGTGGGAAGCCTTGACTTAATTCCTTGTTTCACTTTGCTTGTGTGCATGGCTTCTGCTTTCCCTGTCTATTTCAACCCATGAGTTTTCTACCTTTTGCCCTTTCGATTCTCTCCCCACTCTCTCTGGTGGGGGAGCGAGCGAGTGGCTGAGTGAGGCTTGGCTGCTGGCTGGGGTTAAACCACGACAAGTGTGAGCCAGAGCACCAAAACAACCGACTGCCCCCACACCACCACCACAGGCTGTACCGTCTGGTTGTTTGGCAGAGTTTCGGAGGCCCAGATGGGTCGGTTCAGGCTGGGTTTGCCCAGGTAAACATCCCACGTCTCCGAGTAGGAGGACAAGAGCTTCAGGAGCACCTGAGGGTTCAGGTAGTTGTCATCATCCAAGTGGCAAAACCACCTGAGGCAGACAGGAGAACACAAGAAGTTTGCAGTAAGGAGGGTGCCTCTTGCTCTCAGGGGTCCCCCCTCGGCGGCCCTGCCTCACCTCAGGCCGCTGGCCAGGAAGGCATCGAACTCTGCAGCCATCTTGCAGGACAGGGCCAGGTGGCTGTGCTCAGCAGAGCAGTTGGTGAAGATCACGCGGCCACCTGCCAGAGGAGGGAAAGCTCAGAGCCAGCCCACAGTCACAGGAAGGACATCTGGGCAGGAGGGAAGGGGTTTGTTCACAGACAGTCTCCTGATGGCCCCCCAAAAGGCATCCAAGCCCATGGTGACATGGGTTCCACTCTTCCCCCTACCAGGAGATGACACCTGGACAAAGCCAAGCAACTTGGCCAAGACTAGGACGCCTGCCATCCTCACTTCCACCCTGCCCACTGCCAACCATGATGCAGAGGTTGAGAGGCTCTGTCATGGGCTGCTTCTTCCCACGGACGCTTTAAGGCAGCCAGCACCCTGCCTCCAGTCTGCTGCGTGCCCTGGGGTAAGCCAGCTGCACCAAATCATCACCACCACAGCTTGGGGCCCTCGCACGGGGCATGGCAAGCGGTGTGTTTCAGTGGGCAGTGCTGGTGCAGGACAGCCAGCCCTCACACCGGACCCCCTCTCAAGGCCAGGGCAGTTCAGGGGCTGAAGGTGGAGTGGAAGGTGGTGTCATAGGACAGGTCATTACCCACTCTCCTTTTCAAGGCATCATCTTCTTCATCAGTGAAGATGTAGGTCTGGGGAAACAAGGAAAAGAGGTTACTCTCAGGGATTGAGCTGGTGCTGTTCCTGGCTGCCCACTTCTTTCTCCCACAGCTGGACACACTCGACATGGTTACCCCACTCCATCCTCTGTTGCTGTACCCGCTCCCAGGCAGCAGCTGAACAGAAGGATGGCTGTGCTCCCCCTTCCTGCCGGGCACAATCCTCAGCGCTTGTGTGGCTTCATTTTCACCCCCATCCCACTGCCCAGGGAACAGGGGACCTATGACACTGAGTGAGGGGGCGAGGTAGCCCTGGATTAGGTGTCAGTGGTAGAAAAATTAAAGCATTGTGGTTAAATTATGTTTGGGTTAAAAGAACATCTGCTTGTGTGTGAAGTGTGCACAGCTCCCTGCCGCTTTCTGCCCCCTCCTCCTCCTCCTCCTCCACTCCCAGGCTTCTCTAATCCCCCTTGCTGCCATTATGTGGCACATCTCCCCCTCTTCAGAGCCAGGCGAGGATCAGGGCTGGTGGAGAAAAGCTTTCCTCAGGCAGAAAATGAGCTTTCATGAAATGAAAAGGGAGTCGCGAGCCGTAAACAGTCTCCCCACCAGCTGCCCACAGGCTGGTTAAACACAGCACCTGCGCAGGCACAAAGGGAACAAGGCAGGCAGACAACAGCTCCAGGAGCCATCGCTGCTCCCGAAGGCTCTGGCCAGGAGACACGAGTCTCTACATCTCCCCAAACCCACCCAGCATTTGGGAGATAGATCCCTGTCTAGAGGACGCGGCAGGAGAAATGTTGTGTACGTGAAAAGAAGGCAGTGAAGGACCCTCGGAGACCACCTGGCTCGAGCAGAGACAGCAGGATGGTTTTGTGATCTCAGATGGAAGAGCTACAGCGCTGGGTGAATTACCCTCCAACAGCTGAGCTGCGGCAATGGGGCACGCACACATTCCTACCCCGCCCCACCAGTAAAGTCTCTTAGTTAAAACCACTTTCAAGGTGATCATGTGACAAGAAGCAATTAGCTAAGTCTCAGGTAAAGGAACTGCTCTGGGTCAGGGGACCATATCACAACCTTCAGGCAAGGCAGGGATTGTCAGCAGCATGGGATTTCCCTTGCCAGCGTGTCAGAGTTAGAAATTTCCACTATGGCAAATATTTTCGTCTTAAGAAAAAAAAATCTGAAACGGTCGAAACTTTCTGACATTTCAAAAAGAAAACGCAAAAAACCCAAGGAATATTGTTGCTGGAAATTACTTGCTTACAGATACAAAACCAACTAGATATCACGTGTCTAACGAACATCACATTTGATTGACTTAAAATAGCAATCTGCATCTTTTCCAAATTTTCTACTTGTAAAAATATTCTGAGGTTCCCAGTTTTCTCTTGATGCAAGATGGGAAATGTTTTTTTTGCAGACATCCAACACATCTCTGTGGAACCCAAGGCTGAAACTACACTCTCACCACACGCAACACCAGACTGTCCAAAATAACGGGAAAAAGGGAACTATGAGTGTGGGCACTAGGCAAGTCTGATTTTTCTGGCTCTTTCAAACTCTGATCTCTGTGGCACACCTGGTTGTGCTCGAGAAATGCAAAACAAGATCACAACAGCACATTCAGCTGCCTCCATCCTTGTCTCTCCATCCCTCACACTCCTGAGGGTGGGAAACCTGGAACAGCAGTTGCTGCCAGAGATGAAGCACAGAAAGTATCCCTCCATTCTGGAGTGGAGAAGATGTCTGTGTAGGAAAGGATGTCTGCTGGACAGCAGTGCAAGCAGTGATATGGAGCCACTGTGTCAAACAGCTTTTTCTGGCAGCTCTTCATGGACAGAAGAGCCCATGCAATGGATAAATACTAGACTTTGAGACTTCCTCACCCCAAACTGGGGAAATTGCCTAGCAATAAAAAACTAGGAAACAGGAATAAAGATGTGGAACCTGATAACCAGGGCCATGTTCATCTCCCAGGCTCCCAGGGTATCCCTTTTCTGTGAAGACACCCTCTCCAAAATGTAAACACGTCAGCAGGATTACTGTTGTGTCCTGCACAGAGAACAGATTCAAAATCTGTGGTGCATTCACATCACTGAAAATCTGAAAGCCAGTTCAGGATGGGCCACTCAAAGGTTTCATTTCAGTTGTCCAGGTGTGTGGGCTTCTAAAAGGAGGGGAAGTGCTAGAATTAGTTTATGTTACCAAACCACACCAGAAAGCTGGACTCATCTCCATCGAAACTACTGGGGCCAAGAGTGTAAGTCACTCCAAGATTCTGCCCAGCCTAAACAATCATCAGAACCAACACTTCTGCTTAGATTAAGCTTTTGCTGAGGAAAAGGCCTTTTGCTAAAATGACTTTCACATCAATCTCCTGTGGGAAGTTCATCATGGATCAGTTCTCAAGAGGCAGGGCACAGTCCAGCTAAGAGTGCCCACCTCACACTTCCCCATCTCTCACATCTCTCACCAGCTGCATGTCTTCAGATTAAACAGAGCAGTTTCAGAGACAATCTCTCTCTCATTGCCTACCCCAACAGAGTCCAACACAGAGGATTTTTAATTCGGCTCCCATACAGTCAGTCCTTGGCATCAAAGCCACAGCTGTTCCTGCCTCCTGTTACAGTCACCTAAGCCTGACCCAGGAGGTCCGGGTTGCTTCCTCCAGGAGGAAACCATGCAGGTAATCACCTCTGAAGCCAGGCTTGGCATCAGCAACACGGCCAGCTGCTAAAACTTCCCCACTGGCCACTGGTGGAGAAAGACTCACTGAACTGGTCTCCAGCCACGAGTAAGGGCAAGTGAAACAGTAAGATGCTGGGCCAGCCCTAGGAGGAGGCAGCCTCTGCAAATCAGGACTTCTGAGACCTGGATTTCTCCAGGACCGGCTCCTAAAGCGTATGTCCCTCAATAAAGACTCAATAATAGGAGGTCTGGTGCACTATTCCTGTTCCCACAACAATTAAATGTCCTTTGCAAATTGAAAGCTGTCTTTTCTTTGGTAAGCAAGGTTTTCTACACTGTCAAATTTTCAAAACTAACCCTTTCCTGTAAACTTTAAAAACCGCTTAAGCAGGAACATATTAAAAAAAAAGGTTTTGACTTTCATGTACTTCTCTTTACCTCCCTTTCCGCTCTCACTCCCTGTCCCTCAAAGCCGTTTTGTAAAAAAAGCAGAAGAAAAACACAGAAAATCGAGGAGGGGGGAGGAAAATACTGAGCTTGCAGCAAAAATTGATAAGACTGAAAAAACTCTGTTTAAAAATGAGTGTCGCTCCCACTCTATCCTTCCTTCCTATTTTCCAGCTCAGTCTGTGTAGCTTTCCCAGAGGCTGGCAGCAGCATGGAAAATTCGACAACTCTTCCCAGGTTTGGACATCACTTTCATGCCAGAGGGGATCAGATGAGCCTGGGGAGCTGGTATCTAATTCCTGTCACCAGCAGAATGGCCAGGCACTGGTTGGTTAAAGAAAGGAGGGAAAAAAAGGTGAATAGCTCCTTAAAAACCCACTGGGAAGGCCCCACGAGCAATATCCTAATGCCAGTGCAGCCACGTGGTTGGGTTTGGTTTCTCCAAGGAGCTGCTGGGCTGGAGCCGGCCAGAGAGGAGAAGTGCATCCAGAGGAGGAAGCAGGGCATCTCAGATGCTGAGAGGGACACGCAGCCAGGGGAGGAAGTGTGCTCAAAATAGGACACGGCTTCCTGCGACGACCGCAGCAGACCAGACAGTTGCAGCACCATGAAGTGGAAAACCACCCTTACCCAGAAAAGCCTGCATTGCTTCGGGCGCTCTCCTACCCAGCACCTCCGCCCCCGTTCCCCTTCCTCACTGGGGCCTGAATTTGCCTTCGAGGCACCCATCACACACAGGCAGAGGCAAAAAAAAACACCCTTCAGGACAGCCACAGAATTTCTTCCTTCTTGAGGAGCAGCTCTGCGAGGGAGGGAGAAAAGCGCCGGAGCTCTGGGGAGTACTCCTGCCCACCACTGAGCCGGTGTGCACAGCACCACTAATGTGGTGCCCCACATCAGTTCCTCTAACAGGAAGGAAACTCTCCAAACCCTGTTTTAGCAAAGGATGGAAACATAGGGCCCCCAGTTTAAAAAAAAATCAAAAATACACCCACATCACTTCAAGATCATGCACGTGAAAGCATCTACCCAAGAAAGGAACGTATGGATTGTGCTGATGTGCTGGGGAGTGAACAGGGCTGGCTACAGGAGGTCCTCCAGGTGCCTGCCTGCCTTTTTCTCTTGCCCACTGCACTGCACTGCACCTTTCCAGAGCAATGGGTGCCCAGGCACAGTGTAGGCATCCTGACGAAGGGCCAGGGGAGCCTGTCAGCTCCAAACCCCGCAAACTCAGGGCACTAAGAGGTAGAAAATCACCATTTCATACAGATACAGGATGGTCTGTACATTCAGCCTAGTGTGGCATCTCTGCCAGGCTTTCCATGAAGCAGCAGTGAATTGGCTGGGCACCATCTCCCTTTGAATGTGAAGTGAGAACTAGAGAAAATGAGGCAAAGTACTGAGGGCACTACAGTGCCCAGCCTCCCCTTCCTCTGGCTTTTATCCCCTTGCCCTGACACCCCATCCCTGCCCCATTACCAACATCTCTCTAGTCAGAATCCACACACTCACCTGCTCCCCGGCCTGGGATATCCACGTGTCCAGGAGCAGATCCATCCTGCTCTGGTGAAATCTCTTGGTTGTCTTCACAGCTATGAAAACATCCCCAAGCGTCAGGCTTCCCTCAGTCCTGTACCCCTCCGGCGGATGGAGTTTGAGGTCCTTCTGCCCCCTGCTACCAGTGCCCTCTGGGCTCCCTTCGCTCCGTTTCTCTGGCTTCTCCAACATCCCCTCCCTGATCCCTGGGTGCTGAGCTGTTTCCTGAGCCCCACGGTGCCGCATGGAGAGGAGAGCCACACTGGCAAGGAAGACTGCAGCTCCAGAGACACCATGGATGAGCCGACGGCCCATGGCTCCCGAATCGATCCCGCCACAGCCAGTATCCTACTGAGCAAGGACAAGCTCTGCCTGCGCCTCCACGTGAAGCTGTCTGCTCTTCTCGAAGCCTCCGAAGGGGCAGGATTAGTCAAGAGCAAGGTCTGAACAGGATGTGGTCAAGGAACAGGGTGGGCACAGACCAGGAAGCCAAAGAGTCAGCAGGCACGAAGGATCCCGGTGAAGCAGGGGGGATGTTCACAGACTACGGAGGGCTCAGTGACCCAGCGAGACAGGGACACGCGGCGGGGAAATACTCCGAGGAGACGGCACGTGGCTGGCACAGCCTGCCAGGAGGAAAGCGAGCATCCCTGCTCCCGACAGAGAGGCCGAGGTGTTGAGGGGGCGGCAGAGGAGATCAGAGCCACGAGTGGGAAGTCTGGACCGAAGGCATGAGAAGACGGCAGCCCACAGAGGCGAGCCAGGCGCTCCGGCAGCAGGCGAGCGGCGGCTCCGGGGAGCGGGTCCAGCGTGCGGCGGGGCTGCCTCGCCACCTGCTCCGTCCGCAGCTCTCGCTCCTGCCAGCCCCGGTCCCGCCTCCGGGCACGGGGCGGGGCGCCCGCCCGGGGGAGGAAGGATGGAGAAGGGGGAGGCCTGCGTGTGACACAGGGTTTGCCTCGCCAGGGCATCCCGGGTCTGGGACACCGCCAAGGTGACAAACGGCCGATCCGGGAGGACGAGCCTGTTGCTTGACTGATTTTCACGCTTCTCTGTGACAGTCCAGCCCGATCTCTGCAGCCCTGCTCGTCCCGGTGCTCTTGAGGGAGGAGGGGAGGGTGACACTGATGTGGGCTCTCGTGAAGTTAAGGTGTGGGGTCCTGTATTGTTCTTGGGAAGAACTGTTTTTCCCCAGCAACTCCCTCAGCCCCAAACTTCTCCTGTGGGCACAGGTCTGAATTTTAGTCCCCTGCCTTTTAGTCCCAGCCTGCCTCCCCAAAGCAGGATCGTGTGTTCCCTGCTGTCCCTCCCGCCGCCATACCCCAGAGTCTCAAGCTGGGGTGTGACCCCCCCCCTCCTGATACCCATCTCCCTAAACCATGACTCTGCTCCTGAAAGTCCCTTTTCCTCTGCCCCACCTCACATCCCCACCAGGATGTCCAAGGACATTGTGCTGCCCAGGTGGCTGCAGAACCAGTGACACTCACAGGAACAGGTACACCAGCAACCAAAAGCGTGAGGAAGGGCCTGCTGCCTCCCTTTCAGCTGTAGAATCACAGAATGCCTTCGGCTAGAAGGAACCTTAAAGATCATCCAGTTCCAGGCCCATTGCCATGGGCAGGGACACCTTCCACCAGATCAGGTTGCTCAGAGCCCCATCAAACCTGGCCTTGAACACTTCTGGGGGGTGGGGGTGTGCAGTGTCACCACTGAGTTTATATCCCACCCAGGTCCTTGCCCCCTGCAGCAGGGCTGAGTCCCTTGTGGCTTTCGTGCTGTCCAAGATGAACCTTCCCTCTCCCTGTGCAAGGAAAGGGGATGTCCTCTCTCTTTGGAAAACCTCAGAGACCTGCAGGCACAGGAGCACGTCCAGCTCCTTCCCCACCCCCCACCTTCACCACCAGTCTCCCCTGTGCCATCTTCCCTTCCAGCCCTCTGCCAACAAGGGATAGGGATATCAGAGACCCTCAAAAAGGTGTGAGAGCCCCTCCCACGGGCAAAGACCACCATGGAAGGGAAATTTTGGGGTCAGCACCACAGATTGCTGCACACTGTTGCTGGTTCAGTTAGATACGGGGTAGGTAACCATGCAGTCCCCTTCACACCACCTGTAGGCCACTTTACAGAGCAGCCAGAGGGGTACAGAGAGACAAGCAGCCCAGGAGTGGGAATGACATCCATACCCCCATCTCAGCTTCCCTGTGCAGCAAGCGTGGGGACAGCAGGATGGTAGTGCTCTACATAAGCTGCCGAAATCAGAGCGCCTCCTCAGGGAGCGACAAGCTGTGGGCATGCAATCTCAGCACGCCAAAAAAATAAAAATAAAAAGTAATAAGTTGGGGCCCAGGAGAATTGGCGGGGGTGTGGAATGGCTCCATGTGGAAAAGGACACCCCGCCCCATGCACGTCAGGTCATGGGGCCTTAAAAAGAGGGGCAGGGCAGCCTGCCAGGGTCCCTCTTTTCCACACTCCCACCGTGCGTCCAGCCACAGACACTCCCCAGGCGTACAGGGAAGACCTCCCTGCAGGGCTAAACCCCTGTGCTCAGTTTCTCCAGGTCTCAGACACACTTGCACTCCACCCCTGTCCCTGGCTACTTTTTCCTTTTGTAAGGAAGAAACCACTGAATCCACTTCTTCTTCCTCCTCCCCTGTATTTCTGCAAGTCTCCTGCCTTCCCCTGAAGCAAGAACATCTCCAGAGCATCTCCCATATCCCTTTGGAGGGTCCCTGCAGGTTTTATTTTTAGATTGCTTTGAATACTGGTGCTTTCTTACACTGATTTGGGGCACGGTGGGAGTCATTCACCTTCAGGCCTTACATTACTGCAGGGATGTGAACCTGTTGTGACTGGGATTGCTCACATGGCTGCCCACTGCTTCTGAACCAGAAATTAACCTCCCTGAGTGCTCCAGCCACATGCCAGCAGCCTCGGGCACCTGTAAAGGAAGCTTCTGTAGCTCCTAGGCACCCTGCAGCACCTCCCAGCTCTGGCTTAGGAGATCATTTGGGAGGCACAGGGGGGACACAGGCACAGGATCATTAGTGATGGCCCCAAAAGACATTACAAATACTATTCAAAACTACCTCATACAGAGCATGGTGCCAGGAAACTCTGCTGGGGCAGGGGGCCACTGTGGATGGGGCTGGTGACTTTCCAGGGTGACACACGTGCCACCTCGGCAATCCCCTCCCCGGAGGAAGAAATCTTGCTCTCAGTGACTCTTTACAGCGGTTTGCATAAGGCTGTTACGGCTGCTAATTGGTGCCCAGGGCTGCTAATTGCATTGTGTCTGTTACCTAACCCGTGACTCATTCCTCCAAGCAGGCAACCACCCCCCTAGGAGGCAAAAGGAAGGTGGGCTGGGGTGTGCAGGGCAGAGAGGGTCATTTATGTTTGCCCTGGAGCCCTCTGCCCCACTTCTCACCCATGTCCAGAACAAGTTAAGGCTGGATTTTGAACGCCTCAGGGGAGAGAAGCTGGATAAAGAGAGAGCCTGGAAGAAGCCTGGGAGCAGGGGAGGCAGTGCTGCCGCTGCTTGGGTAGCTGCGCAGTGCCAACCTGCCTCCAGCAACCTTCCTTTGCCTCCCTTTCCCTCTGGTTGAGCGCTGAGGGCCCAGGGAGGTGCTGGGGGACGTGATTTTTTGGGAGGGCAGCAAGCGCTAAGCTGGGAGCGCAGCCTGACTACCCAAGGTGGAGGGGCTGCTTTTAGCCCCCTTCAGCCTAGGCCATGGGGCTGGGGCTGGTTCCCAGTGCCAGCAGGGACAGGAGGGAGTTTCAAGCCCTGAGTCACAGTGCCTCAGACACAGTGTTTTCCCTGAATACTCAAGTGCTACTTTCCCCCCCACCCCGCAAAGATTCAAATTCCAGTCTCCAGATGCATGACACGGTGAATGGGAGCATGTTTCGGGACTTGTCTTCTCATCGGCTCAACAAGAATCCCACTTTGTTTGCCTGCAGGGCAAGCACCCTCCCAGGGGACTGGCTGTGCCGGGATGCTCAGGCTGCATCCCCTGGAGTGGATGTCACTTGGGAGCTTTCATCTGGAGCCCCACGCATGCCAGTTCCCCCTTCCCTGAGAGAAGAGTTGCATGGCCCCAGGGCAGAGCGAGGACTTTGCTCCACATTTGAGTGGCTGCAAGTTAAAATCTTCGTTTTCTTTCCTCCCCCCTCTTCACTCTCGTCCTCATAAACGACACAGGCAACTGGTTTAGAGCCTGAAATAACACCTCACAGGGGACTCGTGAAGATCAGCAAGTTAATCTTTGCTCAGAGCTTCACAAGTGCATGGCACCAGCAGTGCCGAGTCACAGGGGCAAGGAGAACAGAGAGGACCTGACTCTGCTGCTGGTTGCCCATCTTCTCCCACTGAGCCCAGAATCAGTGGACTCTCCCTAACCTCATGCCCCAAGAGCTGCCCAGAGCCACAGACTTCATTTTCCACTGGCAAGGAAAGACCACCTACCACCACAACCACCACTTCTCCACAGCGTGGGTATCCTGGTACCCCTTCCCCATGGCATCTGATAACGGTGGCTGCATAGCAGGATTCAGGACCACACAGCATAAGTGAGCACCGCTGTGGCTACCCCAAGCCTCCATCTTCCCCCTGCCAGAGTCTGAACCCACTCTTGGCCCCATGTCAGGGTGAGAACCCCACCTGCAGGGGCACTGTGCCCCTTTCTCCTAGCAGCATGGCTGGGCTCAGTCTCCTTGTTGTCCCCCAGGAGGGTGAGGTAGCTGTCACTTCACACTAACCAGGGCACAGAGGGATGCGAAGCCAAGGGACCCCGGCCAGACACAATTCAAAATTCAACTGAGTTTTTCCCTAAAAGCACCAACATCAGTGCTGGGGAGAGGCAAGGGACTGAAAATCAGGGGCCAAGTAGAAAAGGGAGGGGACTTAGTCTGTGGCACACTTAGCCTGTCCTCTCCCCACACTTCCTGCTGCCCTACAACAGCAAAGGCAGTGCTCGCTCCCTCCCTCCCTCCCCTGGAGGGCTGGGCAGTTGGATCTCACCTAAAGGAGGAGAAGAACATCCCGTCGTGCATCACCCATACCTCCCCAGTGACACACAAGCCCACGGCCTGCCACCCATTCCCATTATGAATGGTATTTAATTCTCCTTTACAGGCAGTTTGCCAATAAAAAGGCTCCATTAATAATTTACAAGCAATAAAGAGTACAGCTCCTATAAAACGAGGGTTTGTTGCAACCTTAGTGTCACTCCAGCCACCGTGGGTCACGGGCATATGAGCCACGCTCCCCGTGCCTTGGGGCCGGAGGTGAGGTAGATGGGAAGAGAGGACCCGGAGCACACACTGCCGGGCAGAGGAGATGGTGGTGGCAGGAGAAGAGTTTCAAAGGTGTGTGAGAAATGCTCCTACGCAGCCTGATCCCACACAGCTCCCCTATGTTCCCTGTCTGCCAATCTGACCACTTACAAGGGCAGCCCGAGCTGACAGGGACCAGCCCTTTCCCACAAGGGTGGTTTCTTTCCAGTGAAACACAGAAAGCTCAGACAGGGGAGGTACTATGTGGCACTTCCTGGCTCTGGGTGGCCCTCAAGGGGACGAGAAAGGCCACCCCGGGGGGCCTTTGCTGCCAGCATCCCCTCAGGGAGGAAGAACACGCTACCTGGAGGGGCTTGGGAAGGCAGGGACCTCTGAGAGCAGCTCTTGGGAACAGTAGGCGGCAGTAGCCGCTCTGCCACCCCCAGCTCAGTCATCGCCCTCCTCAATCCACAGCGGGCGGGTTTGCTCCTGGAAGATGCATCCGCGAACCACCTTGGGCAGCTCCTCGGCGTGGCTCCAGGCGTGGGGCTCCACGCGGGCCCAGGAGCACGGCAGGGCGTGGAGAGCCCGCTCCACACCACGGCACACCTTCAGCACCTCCGAGTCCCGCTGGCCCGCCTTCCCCTGGGGAAGCAAGCTCCTGGGGAAAACACAGGGACAAACGTTACCCTCGGCATGAACAGGTGGCGTGGCCAAATTGCCCAGGAACGCCCTCACACGTACAGAAAGGCAATTATTCCCCTCACAGCGCCAACCCCAGCGCACACACACCCAGTGCTCGCGCCTGATCCTTGTTCTGTCTCTGAACAGAGACAAGGGCTTCTCTCTCCTCCTGTGATACCCTCCATCCATGCCACGCCGTCTGTCCTCACCTGAGTCCTCTAACGTTCTTCTCAGTGACCTCGACATGGATAACGATGGGGTATATTTCACTTTTAATTAGATCCCTCACACCCTCAACTCCCAGCTCTAGCAGGCAGTGTTTATTCTGGAAAGGAAATTGAATAGATTTACTGATTTAAATGGAGAAAAAATAACCCCAGCCCCTGACAGTTACATTAAATCAAACCCCATACTGTGCAATATCATTGCTTTTCCAATACTAATTCCATTAAAAATGAGATTTATGGACAGTGGCAATAGAGAAGGGGAGAATTAAAGAGCAGGGTCACCCACTCCATCACTGCCAATCCAACCCAAGTGCTCACTGGACCCCTCTCTCAGCCACAGCCCATCTTCACATCCCCTTTGTCATCACTGTCACCCACAGCTTCACATATCTGCCCTGAGCAGAGCTGCTGCCACCTTGGTGAACATGAGGAATGTGAGAGCAGGGAGGTCACTTCTGAGTATGGCATGTCCCACTGCCTCCCCCACAAATCCCCATTTGCCATTTATTTTATGGGGGCTCATCAGAGACTCAGGGAAATGTCCATTGCTGCTGCTCCACAACCTAAAATACTCTCCAAATTACACAGCCCCCAAACAACCAGCTCCTTCTCTATCACCACACTGCTCTCCCTCTTCCCCCATTCAGCTGCCCCCTCCTCTCCTCCAGTCTGAATGAGGTGCCCCATCCTGGCTCTTTCTCCCCACACCAAAAGCCTCAGCACCTTCTCCATCGCCTCCCGGATCATGCAGATTCGTCCACTCTCCCTCCGGTCCTGGGGGGCAGGTCTAGACACAAGGTGCTCCTGAGCGTGCGTTGCGCTGGGATCCCCTCCTGCCAGCTTCTCTGCAAGCCAAGAGGAGAGAGGAAGAGAAAGATGTCAGCCCCTTCTCCCTCTTGCACGGACTTTCCACCTCAGATCCCACACGTTTGCTGCTGTGCTGTGCTGGTGCTTATCGAGTTCGGTGTTTACGGATTCTGGGGAGCAAGTCTAATTATACAACATCACACGCTGGCACGGATCTCCTGCAGCTTTCTGGTAGCGAACAAGCGAGATATCACAGCTGAAGACACCTTGCATGGCAAGAGCAGCACCTTGTGTTGTACCACAGCAGCCTAAGCTGGCTCACAGACATTATCCACCCACTTCCCCACTGCCACACTGTCCCAACCCCTCCCTAACAGAGTATGACAGAAAAATAACCACTTTATCTTGCCAGGTGGGTTTTCTGCAGGGTTTGAGACCTACACAGGCTTACAGACGGTTCCTGTAAGTGAGCAGCACGGCTGGGGAAGCAAGAGGAGCGGGTGTATCCTGGGAGAGTGGGAGGAAAATGGGGACGAGTTGAACCTCCTTTTGCTGGTGGCAGGCTGAGCCACCTCCCGTGCTCAGAGGCAGGACAGCAGCCAGCGCCAGGAGAGCAGCAGAGGTGTGAGCTTTGTCACAACAGAGCTGTGACAGAGAACTGGGGGCAGAGGTGGCTGTACAGAGCTGTAACATGGTCAAAGCAATGGTCAAAGCAAGGACTGCCAGGTGCCCCTGGCACAACACACACACCCCCAGACCTGGCTTGGGAGCCACAGCCCCTGCAGCCCAGTGTGGCTGAGGCAGGTGCCAGGCTTTACCTGCCCACCACACTGCTCTGGGCAGCTGCCCACACTGCCACAGAAACCTGAGGAGGGATCATAAAAAGGCTTTTAGGAGCTGCTTGTCCCTAACATAGAAATAAAGTAATATTTTTAGCAGAAGGCATGTTTGGAACTGGGTCCAGAGCATGTTCCAGTTATCCCAGGGCCCAGGCCTGGTGGCACAGTACTTCCCAGGCAGACTTGGATCCTGCAAAGCCATGTTTCCTTTGCAGGCAGCAGACTCTCATGGAAGATCAAAAGAAAATACAGGCAGCAAACAAAAGAGAAATGGCTTGGCACTCATGGATTATTTTCCTTCCCTCGCAGCAGGCAAAGCTGGCAGGGGACAATGGAGTTTTTGCCCTCAGTGTGAATTCCCAGTCTCAGTAAAAGCTTGGAAGCAGGTCCCCGTGCAGTGTGAGGGGGACCCTGCAGAGGGCTCAGCAGGACAGGATATATGGCCAAGTCACTCAGCTGAGAAGCCCAGCGGCCAAAATCTTCAGAGCCATCCTTCAGCAAACCAGAGATTTTTCACTACCTCCATCATTACCCCGCAAACAAATAAACCAACTCACTTGTCAGTCCTGCAGTTGGCAAAGGGAGAACTCTAAACACGGGGAAAAGAGAGCACTGGAGAAGCGAGGAGGAAGGAGGAAAGAGGGAGAAATGCCCTTTCCCCAGCAGCCTCTTCAGCCGTGTGTCAGCCTCACATCTACTGGCAGAAGGAAGGGGATAACAGCACTAAGGTTGGATCCTCCCATTCCTGGGCAGGAAGAGCTGGCATGAAGTCAACCTGGAGATCCCACATCAGCCAGGGTTTTCATCTCTGGGAAGAGCCACCCAGAGCAGCAAGGCAATGCTACACCACCACCCACTCAAGGGAAGAGGGAGGATCCCCGTGCCTCAGGCAGCCAGAAGGGAGGGCTGGCTTCCCTGTGGGCCAAAGGGATAGGACACAGTTAAAAATAGCAGGGAATATCTTGCAGACACTCAGCCCAAAAAAGTGACCTGTCAATAGGTATTATGTGGGAAGACTGAGAGATTCCCACACTCACCCACTGAAGAGACACCTCTCATGTGCTTTCCAAGACTCCCATAAGACCGTAACTCAAACTTCCAAGAAAAGAGCAACTCTTCACTGAACTGGACTGTGCCTACCTGCTGGGCACACGTGGAAGTCCAGGCGAGAGGTGGGCAGGTCCAGCAGGTTCCTGATGAGCCGTGGTGCAATGCAGCTTGGGGACAGCACCACAGGACGGGCTGTCTTGACCACGACAGGGCGCACCAGGCTGTAAGGCTTCAGGTTCGTGTCTGCGTCTGGAAGACAGCAATGAAGAAGAGAAAGCCAAAGGTGAGAACACAGGAGACCAGGCCAGCCTACAGGCCATCCCATTCTTCTGTACCACCCCCTCATCCTGAATCATGCAGGCACCTACCAAACCATCTTACGTCCCAGGAGAGACCCTATCCCGGTTACAGCACTTGCTCATGGACAGATAACCTGGATGCAGACCCCCTGCCTATTTTCTGGGACTCCCTTGAGTTACACAGCAGTTTATTCTCCACAAAAAGTTGGATGACCAGGTCACAACTGGGTCTCCAAGGGTGACAGTGCAGGCACAGGGCTAACAGCTCACCTGAGCAGGGGTCCAGCCACAGCTGCTGAGGGGGCTGTTCTGGGCTCCTCTGTGGTTTGGATTTTACCAAGCGCAGTTGGCCCAAGGCCCGTTTCTTTAGCTGAGGAGAAAGTGAGGGCAGTTAGGCTGAGAGCACTGACCTTTTCACACACATGCAGGACTGGCTGCAGAACACCCTCTGGCAAAAAGGATGGAGCACTCTTACAGAAAGCAAGGGATTGGGTCTGCCACCCATTAGGTTCAGCCTGGGAAGTGGGGAGGTGGTAGAAAAGCAGCTACAGAGCAGTAACACTGCCTGGGCTAAAAGCTTTGCTTGCTAACCCATCTGCCACCTCTGTATGAGCTGGTTTACCAACAGAGTGGGGCAGGTTGCATCTGAGGTGCTCAGACGGCCAAGGGCACACACACATGGCTGTCACCACCTGCTTCTTTGGCTTACGTTGCTTCTGTGGCCTCTCTGCTGCCCAGGCATCTGGCACTTCTCCTGGACCTTCAAAAGCTGATGAGCCCTGAAAAGACAGACAGCTTGCACTCAAGCAACTCCAGAAGCCCCGGGGACCATAGACTGCTGGGATCCTCTTCACCAATCCCACAGACCTGCTGAAGCATAGGCATATCAAAGCCCTCACTCAACTTCCCAGTCCCTCAAGGGCTCCCAAACACTACCACACTGGTCCCCACACAAGACTTAGTCATCCCACACCATCGAGAGGCCAGTCTGCACCCCCAGGACTGCTAGGGGACAGTCAGCACAGGCAAATGGGGCAGGTACCCTCTGCCTCCCTCCTCGCGCTGGTTACCTGCTGTAGTTGGGCACCGTGCCCTTGTCCAGGTCCCGCACGGTGAAGGGATCGACGCGGGAGCAGTACCACTCCAGGCGGCCTTTGTGCATGGTGTCCGTGACGTGCAGGATCTCCCGACACTTCACGCACAGCGCGTAAGGGTCCGATGGCTCCAGGAGGGACACGTTGGTGCGGACATAGAACGAGTCTCCAGAACATTTCTTCCCTTCCTCCTCCAGGGCTGCCCGCAGAAGCTGGTATCCTGGAGCATAAAACACGGGTCACCACAGGTGGGGATGCAGCGGACAACAGTTACCGGTAAGAAAGCCAAGTCCCCAGCACAGGTGTGATGCTATGGATCGGGGTGGGGTGCAGAGGAGGCAAACAGACAGAAGGTCTGTACCTCTGTCCTGTAACTCAGAGGATGCTCAAGTCACACCAGACAGGGAAAGCTACTGGAGCTACGGCCAACCCCTATGTCAGACATGGTGGCCTAGGACCAAACAGGAGAGGAGAGAGAGTAACTGAGATTTATCTCCAGGTCTGGGTGGAGGGTCTAGAAAGGGAGGCAGAGAGCTCAGGCTCAAAGGAGACCCAGCTGCCAGCACCTTACCTTCTAGGTCGAGCTGAAAGGTGAGACTAGAGGGGTCATCCCAGTGCAGCAGGCTCAGGTAGGCAACCTCCCGTGTGCAGTTCTCCAGGGAAAGCACCTCTTCCTTCAGCGATGGCAACCTCAGCTAGCAAGGACCCGATGCCGTTAGACCTAAGGGCTGGAAGAGCACGCATCCCCCAGGCTCCCTCACCCATCAGGGTTACACAAAAGGTGTTACAGAGTGAGGCAGGTCTGGGAAAAAACTGTATCTGAGGGCAGGGCATCCTCAGTCTGCCACTGGCTCCCTCCTCTGCCTCTGAAATACCTGCTGCCAGCCATCACCCAGTCTGGATGGTGGGCTGTCGTGAAAGGAAATGTGTGTGTGCATGAACGTGTGTGGGAGGGGAGCCCTGGTTTGTTTTCAGTTGCAGGTGGGATATTAATTCAAGTAGTGCAGCTGTATTTCAAGTGGTGTCATTCTTGGCAAAACAAATGCCCTTCCCTCCCTCCCCTCCAGGAGCTTTCTTCAGAGCAATTATTCTCCATAGCTCAGGAGGGTCACAAAGGCCTGAGAAAACTTGCTCCAGAATCGATTGCTTTGCAGTGGGCATGTGCAGGATGCAGGATGCAAACTGCTCTGAAAAACTACAAGGTGACAGACAACTCAAGGGACACAAAGCCATACTGGCATCTTAATCGTGTGAGTCCTTTTTGTTTCTCCCTTCCCACAGCTCAAGGAAGTGTTTCAGAAGGTCTTGGCATTTTTATTTGCACAGGTACACTCGAGTGCCGTGAGACCTGGGTGGGTGTTTGTGTTGTGTCAAGCTCTAGACAGGGAGCAGTCCTGGAACGTAAGATAAATGGAGGTGGACTTCAAGCTGGGTAGAGATCAGCTTGCACTGGGATCACTCAGCACTCCTTGCATCGTCTCAAGTGCTTTGCAAACCCACAAAAGGAGCCCACTCCCAGACTCACCTCAATGAGCCGGCACCCTTCCCTGAGTCCTGCTTTTTCCACCTGTGAGCCTGGCTTGACCCACTGGACATAAATTCCTGTCCTGTTCCCTCCAAGGATGGAGATGTCTGCTCCGAGCCTCTTCTCCTGGGGTGAGGGGTTGCTGGGATGACCCACACTAGTGAGCTGTACCACCAGTGACCTGGCAAGGAGAAATGCCAGGTCTGGCAACTGAGGTTCACTGCCTTTTCTAAGTGCCAGTCCCCCATGCCTTGTGCCCAGCTACAGGGTCTTTACTGCAGCACTGAGCTCGTGACTCACAGCGTGCCCATCGCCAGGGCACACAGAGCTTACAAAGCCCCACGGCCCCTTCTATCCCACCAGCCCCATCACCAAAGCCAAGCTGGGCTCCCACAGTCCTTCCCTACCTGGACAGACATGTGTCCAGCCCAGAGCAACATCTCTACCCCTGCCATAACATAAATGGGACAGTGCAAAAGTTGAAGTCCTGCTAGGAAGCAAGGACCATAGATCTTCACTTCTCTCCTCTCCCACTAGCGAGAAAGGGCCTGCAGCGGGAGGGGCAGAAAGGAAGGCTCTCCCAGGCATGGTCCCTGGCACCACAAAACGTCCCCTCAAGCACCACCACAGAGGGCCCAGCTCAGAGAGCAGCAGTCACCTCCTGGTGACCTCCTTGCGGCTGGAAAGCATGGACAAGCAGATCTCCGACTTCACCCTGGTGTAGGTGCTGCTGGAAGAAGAGGAGAAGGCCCCCAGCAAGGTGCCAGCAAAACTGCTGCCTAGGAGAGAGCAAAAGGGAGAGGGAGGACTTCACCTGTACTAATGCTGCAGGGAGCTCATGTTCTGGGGGTGGCAAGAGTCTGCCATCCTCTCCTAACCATTTTCTAGCAACTGATTGGGAAACTGAGGCTGCAGGGAGCCTCAAGAAAAGGGTTCCCCACATTTCCTGAGAACAAGCAAATCTTTGTTCCCTTCATCAGCACTTTGGTGAGAAGGCAGCAGTCGCCAGGGCTACCTGGCTGTGCCCAGAGATCAGCCACCAGCACCCACCAGAGGACCTGCTAGCACCAGTAGCTTCACTCCAGAAGACTTAGAACCCATCACAGCAGATGAAGGGAGTATCCAAAAACACCCCCAGGGCAAAGGTATTTCCCTCTTCTATTACCTACTCCCTTCAACAGCTCTCCAGGAGTCAAACAGAGCTGATGCAAATAGCTCCCTGCTCTGCAGAGGAAAAGCCAGCTTTTCCAGCTGCCATGCCTGACAAGGCACAGGGGGATTTGAGGGTCCCTAGTACCACACTACAGATGCAGAGCCCTCACAGTGAGCTGCACAAACCAGAGGTGTGAGGGAGGGTCAGTTGTCCAACCCCTCTCCCCACAGCCACCACTTCTTTTTAACTAAGCCTGCTGAGGAAAGCCTTGTACCTGTTGCATCTTCCATGCTGCTAAAGGAGCCACAGGACAAGCTACAAAGGAGACACAAAATGGATCTGTAAGGTAGCAGCTTTTCCAAAGACTGTTTCCATCCTGTTCTCAGTCTCACCTCCACAGACTTCCCTACCACCCCCAAGCACCCCTGGAGGCACCACACAGCTCCCAGCCAGCCTTTCCACTCAGTTCCCACGTCAGGCTCTCTCCTAACCCTGCCAGGCAGCTCTCCCTGGACTCCACAAACCCCACAGAGGAGACAAGCAGCCCCCAGCAATCACCTTTTGTAGGGCATGCACCTCTCTTCCCGCTGCCGACGGAGGATGGAGCCGATGCAGGGAGGGAAGGGGAAGGTGGAAAGGCGGTTGATATCCTTCTCACTGTCCAGAGTCACGTCCTTGGGCAGAGTGAAAGAGACAAGCTTGCTAACATCAACACCCAGCACCACTTCTCCCTTCCAAGGAGCAAACAGCTCCTTGGCTACCACAACCCTCTTCAGGAAAATCCACATCCCTCCAAACTCCCAGGGCCACCTTGTTTTCCCAAGCAGATAGCTCAGCTAGAGATCCATGACACAGCATCCCCGTCTTTTTGCAAAGTACAAGCTGTGGGAGCAGTAGCAGATCTAGAGACTATCCAACCCTTGTCCTTGGATTCCTGTGTTAGCCACCACGCACCCAGAGGTGTGAGTAACCTGTGGGACTGCCCATTTCAGGGTGCTCTGGGATGACAGTTCAAGGAGTCAAAGGAAAGAACCTGACTCCCTTAAAAACAACAGGATGCTGCTACAGGGTTCAAAAGAGCCTGGATTTCTCCTCCAGCATGTGTAGACTAAACAGCATTTTGCGGAGCATAGCATCTTACATGAGGCTGTTGGTTTCTAGGGTGTCATATGGGATGAAGAGTTTTGAGGCTGTTGGTTTCTAGGGTGTCACATGGGATGAAGAGTTTTGCTTCTCCCTCTTTCCCACACTTTGGGGCAGCGTTGGCCAGTTTGTTAGAGACGGTGAGAACAAAGCTTTGCACCCGAGATCTGCTCACACCTTACACACCACCCCACGCCCAGTCCTCCACCAAGTCACAGCCCCACGATGAAGCCACTCCAATGCCTGTGTGCCCTTCCTGAGCAGTGTCTCCGCTGAGCCTCAGCTGAGGGCCAGCCTCACATGGTCAAGCACTCACCATGCTCTGAATGGCTGAATCCCCTGGGAATGGGGTAACAGAAGTCCCCAGAGTATCCATGAGTCCGTTTGTAGGGTTGTCTATGAGGCTCCAGGTGCTGCTGAGGTTGGAGCAGAGGGAGTAGGAAGAGCTGCACATCTGGGAGAGAAAATACTCCATCATCCCATTTGCATCCCTCAGAAATCAGTCCTGACTCCTCTGCCTTCCCTCTTCCCCCTTCCCCTTCTTTCTGGCCACCCTCACCTTGCTGAGGCTGCGGCTGCCTTGGCAGCGCTGCAGCTGTGCCTCCAGCGTGCTGTTCAGCCCTTCTGCCTGGCTCAGCTTGCTTAGGAGCTCATCCCGCTCCTCCTCCAGGGCCCGCACACGTTTGCGGTACTGGTCCTTCTCGATCAGGCTCTGGGAGTATTGCAGCTGCACCCCATCACGGCTCTGGATGGCCTGCAAGGAGCCAGACTGAGAGCGAGAAAAGGCACAGAACTGCGCCGCTAATCCACAGCTCCCACCCTGGCATGGCTGGACAAGATCCACTGGGGAAGGAGCGGGTATCCAGAGCCCTGTTCCTGCTGGGAGGTGAAAAGGAATTTACCTGGTCCCGCTCTTTCTCGATCTCCTCCAGCTGCAGCAGCACTGTGTTCATACGATGCTTGTAGAGATCACAGTCCTTCTGCAGCGTCCGGTATTTCAGCTGCAGATCTTCCACCTCCTGGAGGTACTGGTAACAGCAAGCAGCGAGCATCAGCTCCCCTGAAAGCCACTGCTTTACAGCCCCCTCCCTCCCCTCTCTTCCAGGCCCTGCTTGGTCTGCAGGGCCAGGGGCAGTGGTGAATGCTCTACCTTGTCCCTCAGCTCTTCGGCCCACTGCAGCTCATTCTGCAGGGAGTTGAGTTTCTGACAGAGATCCTGCCGGTCGTCTTGGGCTTCCTTCCAGTCATGCTCCAGGATGTCCAGGAGGATCTGCTCAGAGCCCGGCACTGGGCCCTCACCAGGTGTCTAGGAGGTGAGAGGGTACTGTCACTGCACCACAAGCACCAAGGGAGCAACAGACCAGGGCAGTGACTGGCACAACTGCCATCATCATCACCAACCTGCATCAATCTGCTGTGCACTCCAAGGCATAAAGTCACACTTTGTGAGCACAGCCAAGAATTACAGGGCTGGAAAAAAGCACCCGTCACCACCCAGACGCAATGGCAGCCACCACAGCTGAGCAATACGCTCAGAGGATGGGACAGGCCATCCTCTGATGGTCCCCCATCAGAGATGGGGGAAAGATGATTTCCCCATCTTTCCAGTGGCTATGTAAACAGATGTAAACAGCACTGGGGGTGGCCCAGAGAAGGAGGTGACCTGGAGCCTGGCCTGCCCTGGCAGGTACCTGCAACATGCCCTGCAGCTCCTGCAGCGATGCCGTGAGCCGCTGGTTCTCAGCCCACAGCTCGGACACGGCGTCGGGGTGGCCCCGCTCGTCGGCCTCTCGCTGGGGCGGTGCAGACGCCTGTTTCCGCAGCAGGCTGCACTCCTCCTCCAGGCTGGAGACTTTGCATTTCAGCTGGTCCACCTGCAGCCCAGGGGAGAAACAGTCTGACACACAAGGCCCTGCACCTCTGCCTTATCAGGAGAGCGATGCAGAGAAGGTGCTGAGAAGAAAACAGGTCTGGAGGCGAGTAAGGCACAGGAGGCAACCACAGGCAACCATGTGAAGGAGTAGCCTACTGCTGGGCCAAGGTTAGCAGCACAGCTGTGCACAAAAGCTTCTCCCTCAGGGAAAGGAGGGAGATGCACTTGCATAAGCACATTCAGGATCTTTTCTTGGTGCAACAACTCTTGCTACCCTGGGGCATCCACAGTGCAGCTGGCCTTGACTGTGGGACCTCTGGTGCTCTGCCAGGGCCAGCAGCTGTGAGTATCTCAAAGACTCCTAGAGCAGCTGAGAAACAAATTCACAGCAGAAAAATCCACTGGAGGCTATTCAGTGTGGGAAGGCCATCTCTGGCCTGGGAGGTGTTTGAGGTTCAAGCTGCTGGAGGCTGCAGCATACTAGAGGCGCATCACCATTCCCTGGCCTGGTCTCACACCAACATGTCACAGGAGATGGCAGAGGTCAGTGACTTCTGAGAATAAGAGAGATCCTCCCAGACCTGTAATGACTGATCAGATTGATCAGAGAACCAGTTTCACAGGTAAGTAGGCTTTGAGAGGAAATGGGGCAGTAGAAGCCTATCAAAGCCACCAAGAAGCACTGCCGAAATTGCCAAGAAGGGATTCAGGAACTGAATTACTTCTGTGAATCTGCCCAAAAGACCTAGAATAACTTTTGGGGACCAGACACTTCTGGACCGAAGAGTCAGGAGAGGAAGGCAGGCTGAGACGCTGCTTCCGGGGGATTTCTTCAGCACACAGTTACCTCCAAGTGATTCACCTCCCTGCTCCAAAGAGGCCCAGGGGAGCTGGCATTGGCAAGAATACTGGAAAAAAAAGGTAGGGGAGGATCCCAGCACTGGCAGAACAGAATGATGTATGAAAGGTAATCACAAGGCTGTGTGAGAGGTCCAGGCCCAGACTGGTAGGGGGAATGCCAGGAGGCAGCAGAGCACTTAAAAATACGGGTTATTAATAGGTTCAAGGTAGGACTGTCCTTGCCCAGGCAGGAAATGGGCGCATGTTTGCTGGAGGTGAGAGCTTGGCAACTGGAGTGCAGTGTCACGAATTCCTTCAGCTATGCAGGGCATGAGTCTTACAAACGTCATGAGAGACATGAGGAGGCGGTGGGGAGTGGCAGGGGGGATGGAGGCTGGGCCAAAAGGCTCCTGAGCTCAGCAAGGCGGGCTGGGCAGCTCCAGGCAGCACACACGCACCCAGCGTGGGCGGCTGCACAGCCACCGGCCTCGCTAGAGAGAGGAAAACGCAAACCCTTTAGAGGGAAGAAGTAAATACAAACACACAGCTTGACAGAGTGAGCTGCCTGCCGCTTGCCTATGCTGCCAGAGAGCAGAGCAGGCGGCACAGGGCAGCCAGCACAGGCAGGAGCACACAGGGCACCTGGTGGTGCCAGCAGCCAGGCTGAGAGTCAGGGGATGCCAGGGGAGGCACCAGCCCTGCTTCTGGCTCCTCTAGTGATGTCCCTCCAACTACATCAGCTGGCAGGAGCTGGTGATGTATCTCCAGCTGCCCCCAGGCAGTGGCAAGCCTCCTGCACGGTGCCCATGCCTCAGCCCCTCTGTGCCCCTCTGCAGGGCACATTTCGATCAAGAGCAGGGCAGGATTCCCAACACACATCCCGCATGCCATCAGCTCCTTCAGGCTCACCAGCCACCACTGGTGGACATCCATGTTCATCCCTCTTGGCTGTCAGACCCCTGCCACCTCCCGCTGTCCAGCCTCACGCTCCCCAGGATCCTACCAGCAGCTGCAGGTCCCTGCTCCGCAGCACAGCCACGTTCTTCTCCTCGCAGAGCTGCGCGTAGCGCATGGCCATCATGTAGTTCTCATCCTTCAGCCTCAGCAGCTCCACACTGTTGGAGTCCCACTCCTCTCTCAGCCGCTGGCAACGCTCCTGCACCTTCAGGAGCTCCTTCATCTGCTGCTCCAGCCGGACCTGCTCTTGCTCCAACGCCTGGTTTTTCACCTGGAGCTGGTGTTCCTTCAGCAGGTGCTCCTTCCGTTGAGCCCTCACCTTCTTCACCTCCATCATCAGGAACTGAGTTAGTCCCTCAGGGCCTTCCTCATCTGGGGAGAGACAAAGGAGGACCTGTTCCTGGCTGCTGAAACAGGGGTAACCCCAAGAAACAGATTTGCCCAATGCTCTGTTTTCCACCAAGAGGTGAGAAGTTCTCCTGTGGGTTTGCAGCCCTTGCTGTCCCAGGCTTATGGCACCACAGTCTGTCACCCCGGTGTATGTGGCCTCCTCCCTGACAGTTCCAGAGTACAGAACTGTCAGGATTCCTCACACACGGGCAGCATGAACCCGGTTTTTACACAGGCACGTGAACTTGCATAGATTTCTAGCCCTTCCCATGCAAGCAGCAGCTGAAGGGAGAACAGAGCACCTGCCCCTACCCAGGATCATAGAGCAGCGCTGGGCTGGTTCCCTCCCCGTGAGCCGCGTGTAGTGCTCTGGGTAGTAAAACTCCAAGGATTCCAGGAAGGCTTCGTAGCCCCGCTTTCCACGGCGTCGAAGGATGTCCATCAGGTAACCTGGAAGAACAGAGAAAGAGCTAGGATGAATTCCCTGCAAAACAGAGAGAAAACTGCGTAGCCCAGCTTCACGGTATGAAGGTAGCATCTCCACTGCAAAGCACCTCAGAGAACAACGAAGCTGAGGGAGCAGTGCAGTGTGTGCAGCACCCACTGTGTGTCAAAACCAGGTTATCCCCCACAAACCAGGCCCATCCAAGTGCAAGTTTCTGTCTTGTCCCACCTGTCTGGTTGCTCTTGCAAGGGAATCGGCACGAGTTCAGCACCTCCTCCTCATCCTGCTCGTCTATGACGCGGCACTGGCGCAGGTACGGGGTGAGCTTGGCTGGGTTCAGGGAGCGGGTCAGCTGGTGTCGTGCACTCTCGATCTTCTCCCAGATGGTGTCTTCTTCCTCCTCCTGCTCTGAGAGGCTGCTGGCTTGGAGAGGCACATTCTCCACGGCTGGAAGGATAAAAGCAAAGGATAAAATGATGAGGAATGATGGAGGAGCATAGGTAGAAGGCATGAGTAGGCATGGGAGAACATGAGTTGAGGTATGATCCTGCAAATGATCCGTGAGTCTTGCCAATGGGACTCAGATACATTAGAAAACATTTTACATACAAATGGATCTATTTATCTAAAATAGATTTTTCTGAAATTTATCTATTTGTCTAAAATACAGCAGGATCTTGAGTGTCCACTTAGAGCCTTGGATATGCAGAAGGCAAGTGGTGCATAAGGGAGTTAGTTAGAAGCACATACAGTAGGAAGTCTAGGGAAGATATCATCTTCATCTCTCAAACATTCTTAAATCCCCCCCAGCCATCACACCCCTTCCCTTCTGTCCCACCCCTGAGAATGGGAAACTCTCAGGATCAAGAGTTTTCACAGCCTGGGACATGCTTTCTCATACTTGGGGCTGGAGAGTATCCAGCAAATGAATCCCTGGCACTGTGCACCAAGCTTTGGTGACCAAACAAGTTCTCAAGGGCACCATCCCACAGAGAAGCTTGGCTGCAGGTACTGGAATCAGCAGGGAATCACATGAGCATATCTTTCATGTATCTTCCATACAGCTGTACGGAGCCCTGAAAATATGTAGCAACAAGGCAAGCACCCTGCCAACCAAAGCACGAGAGAACCCCTCAAGTGAATGGGCCAAAACCTTTCAGATCCATGGTGAACCTGCTCTTACAGTCCTACAAGCTGTGATGGAGCAGGTGTGTGCAATGTGCTCCCTCCCCAGCTATGGACCAACCCAGTGTTATCTATTTTCACTTGAGAAATGAGGTCTGCTTCACAGGCCAGCACAAATCCTTTTGGCTATCGAGGCAAAGCAGAGCAAAGATCTCCTGAGACTTAGAAGCCATCTCTCCTCCAACGTGTGCATGGTTACCTGCTGCTCAGGTGCTGGCATTAAGTCCAGCTTTGGTACCCCAGGCACACAAACATCTCCAGGGGCAGGGCAGAAGTTCATGTTTCACAGGGGAAGGAAATGTCCTAGGCTTTTTTGCTTTTCTTTGGAAATTTAGGGGTGGAGTTCTGTTGTTGGGGTTTTTTTTTATCTTGTGGTGCAAATTAAATCATGCTATTTCAGACTGACAACCAGCACAACAAGGAGGGTGGTTGAGAGAGCTGTGCAGAAGTTAATCCTGCAAATACAAACACAGGAGTCTTAGGGTCTGATGGATGAAAGCTAGCAGGAACAGAGAACTGTTGATACCACAAAGGATTCCCAAGTGTCTCATTTTCTGCACCAAAGAGTTTAGGAGCCTAAATACAAATATAGATTGCTCTAGGTTGAATAAAAACAGTGTTTCTTGCAGAAATTGAACTCTCATTTGAGACTCTTGCCACATGGACACGAGTATGCTGGAGGAGGACGCAAGAGCAGGTCACAGAAATTGAGCTGTTTCAAACTCCACGGCAGATTTATCCCTTTAAGTCAAACTGTTTCTCCAAGAAACTCAAGCCGGCTGTGCAAGCCGCGACCAGCTTCTCGGCAGGCAGGCTCGGCAGAGAGGGAAAGGGAGAGGGAGGGAGAGAAGGAGACGGGAGGGGTGGGCAGAAGGTTCCAGAGCCGGCAGCCCCGCTCCCGCCCGCAGTACCCCCCCTTCCCGCCCGGGGTACCCCCTCCCGCGGCGGGCGGAGGGAGCGCTTCCCTTTCGCCGGTCTGGAGGCGCTCCTCGAGAAATGCCGAGCCGGAGGCCATTCCTGAGGAGGTGGCTGGGGAAGAGGATAAGAAGCGCAGGCATCCCCCNCGGCAGGTGTGTCTGAAGCGCCCTCCCCACCCCGCCGCACTTTCCCAGCCTCTTTCCCTGCCTCCCTCCCTCTCTCTCTTTCCCTCCCTCGTCCAGCCGGCTGGAAAGAAGCCGGCAACCCCCCGGGCTACGGAGAGCCTAGCTCTGCCCACCCCCGGGGGTCGCGGGGGCACTCACCGGCGGGGCGGGGGCGGATCCCCTCGGCCACTCCCGGTTTCTGAGCGCCTCCGGCTGCTGCTCACCTGGGCGAGCCGGGGAAGGGCTTTTCTCTGCGTGTGTCCTGTCCTTCTAACCCGGCTCGGTGCCCAGCCGCGGGATGGAGCTGCTCCCCGGAAGGATGTGGCTCGCCAGCCACTTCTCTTCCGAAAGGCACCCGGCCTCAGCCCCCGACAGACTGGCGGGGGAAGGGGGGTGCCCGGCTTGTCTGGGACCCTGCCCGGGCAGGATGGGGATCTCCTTGGGCAAGGCGCACCCCCCTCTCGCTCTGCTGCAAAGAGGAGATTCATAAAGGGAGGCTTTCTTTGGTTCCAGGGCTGCAGAAATTGTAGCCAGACCACCCGAGGTGTAGGGCTGGTTCTGGACGGAGCGGGGATCCAAGCAAGGGGAAAAAAATTAGAGTGCTGGAAAGATGCCCGATTCAGGCCAAGAAGACATCCCACAGATTAGATTTTGGCCCCGGTCCTGAGCTGTGTCCGTGGGTGGAACTGGGTGTGGAGACACCCCAGGGCAGTGTGATAGAGATGTACTCCAGGGCATGCGAGGGCTTGCAGCCTGGGCCTGACCCAGCACTGAGTTCCCCAGGCCAGGAATAGATGCTGGGAAGCCTTCCCCGGGTCCAAGTGGCCACAGCAATCCCAGGAGCGGACCTGTGTGTCCCCACAGCATCCCAAAGAATTTGCACAGAGTACCCTCCACACCTGCCATGTATTCAGTCGCCCAAATCTGTGCATACCACTGGACAAAGAGGGCTCTGGGAGAGATGGAACTGGACATCATGGTTCAATCTCAACATCAAGCCTCCCCCTTCAAGGCTAAGATGTTTTTCATTTCCTCTAGCAACCCTATTTCACTCTCACTTCATCACTCTCAGCTGTTTCTGACCTCAATAGCTAGGCTATGCAATGCAGGCTCTGTACAAGAAATTCCCAATGCAATATCAAGCTCATAAGAAATGGGAGTTCCCTGATTCTCCCCAGCCTTGGAGTCAGCCCACAGGGTAGCCCAGAGTACTGCTGTGCATCCCTCCATGGCTCTGAACACAACAGGAAGGAGCCCTGCATTGCTCCTGCCCCTGCCAACACACTCCCAAAAGATACGTGCCTTTAGCACCCCACCACTGCAGCTTCCAGACCCCACCTCAGCACAGAAATCTTTCTCTCCTCATTCACGTAAGTGAAGAAGCAAAGGTATGAACTAGGCCCCCTTCCCTAAAGGATTTCTGCTTCACTCAAGCTGAACATCTTCATTTATTTCTCCTCCAGGGCCAATGGCAGGGCTCCTGCACCAGTTTCAGTAGGGCGATTTGAGGGATGGGAGGCTTTAGCAAGACCCTTTCCCCATGCTGCTAGGTTCTTTTCAAGATCAAGCACAAGCACCAGCTGGGAATTGAGAGTGTATCTGTGTGATGCACAGAGCCTTTCTGTCACAAAATACACACAGGTATTGAGCAAACGCCAGGCACGCGCACGCACGTGGGGCTTTCAGCAAACTGCCCTCGGATGGCATCCATCCCAACACGAACTGCTTGGCACCCTGAGCACATGAATGTGTTGTTGACTCTCCCTCCCTGCGAGGGGTCCCAGCAGCCCCCTCCCTTCCACTGAAAGCCCAGCACTGCACAGCTCCCACACGACAGGCGCCTGGTGACCCAGGACCACCAGCAGCAGGGCACAGCTGCTGTCTCAAGCCCTTACCTCCAGCCAGAGGCATCCAGCTGAGTGATCAAAAGCAAGTACAAGCAAGGCTGCCTGCTGGGAACGTTCTGACTCAGGCCATGTCAATTTTTGCCTGCTAGTTATTCTCTCGAAAACAACCCAGGTCTCTCTCTCTCTCCCTCTCTAGTGAAAAGATTTCCTGAGCCGGATATTATGCGGTGATAGAAGATAAGATCTTCACAATCCTGATAAAAGTCCCAAAGCAAGAGTTGATTTCTCTCATTCACACAGAGAGAGACAAACTCAAGGCTGATGACAAAGAAATCCTCTTCCTCCACCCACCCTGACCCCACGGGCAGTGGCTGCACTGCTTTGTGACTCAGAGCAGTCAGACATCAGACAGAGCAGGTCCCACATCAAGAACAGCTAAAGAAGTATCTTCACCCTAGATTGCCCACGGAAGAGTCTCAGACATCCAAGTCCAGGGAAAAATAAACAACTCAATAATTGACTGGTATGGCAATAAGGGCAGGTCCTTAGACTGACTAAGTGACTAATTTCCTTAATGTTTTTACAAGCTCCATTACCCGTTCTCCTTCATGGAGACTCTCTGAGCTTGGCAGGTACTCCAGGAGCAGAAGACCACCCCTGGCTCTGGGCTGGGCAGCTGATCCCAACAAATCAGAGAGACACCTCCTGAGAGGAAGAATACATTCCATGCCTGTTTTTTGGCCAGGGTGTGCAGGCACAGGGATGCAAAGCTCATGCTTTGGAGGGAAGCTGCAGTTGTATAAGACAACCCCAGTTTGCTGGAGAAACACAGTCCCACCAGACTGTCCATGCTCACAGCCAGGTATTACATTTCCAAAATAGCTTTACCTGTAGCAGTAACTTTTGTGCTGGCACACTTGAGTTCACACTAGGAACGGCACTGAGGTGTTTGGATGGATCTTTTTTGTTCTTGAATTGTTGGTTTGGTTTGTTGGTTTGGGGTTTTTTTTCAAATCCTAACCAAAATAGTCGCACTGGTAAAACTTTCCAAGCCACAGGGGCTCACACAGGAAATCTATAACAAGCTAGCCAATGGTGAGCCACATGTCCTTTCCACCACCAGAGGAGGGGCTTAGCACACCCGGCCCACAGAGTGTGGGAGGCTGCTGTGTTTTCTGCAGGACCTTGTGGTGTGGGGTGACCAATGGCACTAAGAGGTCAGCGGGATCCCTCCGAGGCGAGTGAGCCTGTGCTGTGGAGAGCTGGGCTGGATATGCCTCAGCACTGCATTGTTTGCCGCCGCCTGGAAACAGCTTTAGGAAGGTCTGAGGCGGGGCAGGAATTCAGTAAATTCCTGGTTGTGTGGCTAAAATGCCATTGGTACAAAGCTCAAGCTGTGGTTACAAATGGTGAGCTGGGTGCTCTGTAAAGTCTTGCCCTGTGTTTTGGGAAGCACAGTAAATTTACAAAGCTCCCCTGAAACTGCCTACCCACACAGCATCCAGAATGTGAGCCAGTCAGAACATCTTCGGTGATATATTTCTTGCTTGGCCCTTCTTTCCCCCCCTCCCCCTCCCCCCAGTCAAAATAAGTTATTCTTCTTGCAGCCTGGTGATTTGCAGAGACGTATGGCTTCCACTGAAGTTTTAGGAGGGAGGTTTGCTAAGGTCTCCAGGGTGATCTCCCAAGTCAGGTTGAGGAAGCAAGTTTGAAATAATCCCCCTAACAATAACAACTTCCACCCTGCAGTAGCTGTCCCAACACGAATTGGTGTCGTGAAACAGCTCTCTGCAGTTTCTGTTCCTGTGTGGAACGAAACAAACGCCAAAAACACAAAAGAACTTGTGAAACAGAATTATCAACTCCAACCTGATCTAATTGGCTCATAGGCTGCTTCACGCTGGATTAGTTAACACACACGGTAAAAAAAACTCTTTTCCTGATGACACTCATCAAACTCAGTGTTTATATTAACAGCCTTTGCAAGGACTTTGACTACCTGCTCTTTTCCCCGACACTTTTAATAGCAGATGTAACACTGCTGCAGCACACTGACAGTGGTTTATTCCCTTCACAGTAGTGGCTGCAGAAGGGAGGAGGAATGAGGTCCCCCCTCAAAGGCCGAGTGGCCTTTATAGCAGGAAGGAAATGCGTGTATCTGTGTGGAGATAGCAAAACAAGCAAATATTTCCTTCAGCATTCCTCCCCCTCACCACGAGCACACACCCATTGCCTGGAGCTACAGGAGGCAAAAGCATGTGGGAGCCTTTTGGTAAGGCATTGGCAAAAAATCTCTGTCCTCATTACGGCACAAGAGGTGTGCAGTGTGGCAAGGAAGACCTGAATTAGAGCAGAATTACAGGATTAGAGTCACTGGGATAAGTTTTCTCACTCCAAAGCTGCCCAGCTGCCCCTGGCAAAGGGGCTCCAACTCAGCAGTTGCCTTATTTTTAAACCATTACCCCTGTGGGATTAGTGCCAGCTTTTTCCCCTCTCTCTCTCTAGCATAAAAGCGAACCAAGAGTCCGTCTCACTGCTCATTGTGAATCCAGTCTGGTTGGTCACCCTTTGCAAGAGGACCATTAAAGTCTGCCCTCCACTGCATAAGGGTCTGAACACTGACAGCACAAAGGTTACACTGAATACAGTCTGCTCTCCCCAGATATGACCCACTCTGTTTAGAAACTGGGAGTGAATTCAGCTCTCCAACAAAGGATCCGCCTTTGTTTTTTACTGGTGTGCGTGCAAGCAGGATTTGTTTCTTAGGGAGAAGAACCACACGGACTGAGGGTGCACCCACAAAGAGCGGCTGCCTGCTTTGAGAAGAAAACAAATTACTGACTAAGAGGATAGGTGATGGGGAATGGAATAGAGAAGGAACAGCAAGCAGCAGCTCACCAAACCCAGCCCGTTTGCCTCAGTGCCTCCGTGCACGCCAAGGCTGCAGCCACCAGAGGTCAATGTGACCACACCAACCTCACCCAGCCGCTGGGTGCTGCACAGAGCCCCTTTGAAACTGGGACGTCAAACACAAGTATGAAAGTAGTGTTTCCCACCTCTTAGGGCATAGCTTTGGCGCAGATTTGCATGTAGACCAACAGTCAAAGCATTAATCACAATATGACCTCAGCATTATCCTGGGAAAAAAAGAGCTTGGAAATGACAATGTCCCCAGTTAGCATCCTGCAAGCCCACTGAACTGAGACTCTTACTAGGCTGTGGACCCCACAAGTGCTCCTGACACCCCGAGCATGTCTCACCCTGCTGGTTTCAGTGTCACTCGGGTATTCTCACCTGCCTTGGTAGCAGGAAAGGGTGGAAATGGGCAATCTGTCCTTCCCTGAGTCCTGCTTCTGCTTTCTGGGATATAGGTCTGTCACAGTGAATGAAGTCTGCCCCAGATCCAGGCTGGCTGGATAAAACAAGTAGCTGACCTGCAGCCAGAGAAAGGCAAAAGGTTTAAATGAGCAGGGTCATCAGTCTGGGCCAGAAGTCAGAGAGGGAAGATGAGACTGCAGAACAGAAATCAATATGTCTAGATAGCTTTGTAACAGCCAGCCATTCCTCTGCACTCCCACGTGTACCAGTGCTCCTCTCTATCTCCCCTGTGCCCCCCGCCTAGACCTCCTCAAACAGTCACTGAGGAGCCCTTTCCAGCCTGGCCTCCCAACCCCTTCATCCTCTATGTGGACACCCACCTAGTCAGAGCAAACAAAACACTCCTATTCCACCTCCAGCAGAGCTCCAGCCTTGTGGGATGGACAGGTTTCCCCAGACAGTAACCATCATCTTCTCCAAGAAGACTCCACTGCACTGCAGGATCATCAGTGACCGCCTCCACTAGGCCAGCTGCCCAGACCAGCAGTGTTTCCACCATCTCCCAGGAACATCAGTTTAGGATGGGAGCAAAGAGAGACCAAGAGGCAAACTCTGGCTTGTCTTTGCAGGGCAGATGAAGGCAAAGACACTGAGACAGTGAGAAGAACCAGCTCACAGAAGAACCATGCTCAGATGGCATCGCAGAGATGAGCAAACTGTCCATGAGCAGTTTGAATTTGAAGGACAAATTGTCACCAAGACATCAGCTGCTCAGCTGGGAGCTCTGCTCACTCCACTTCAAAAATACTCTGAGTGCTTCAGCAGGAGGAAAGGAAGAAGCATAGATAGAAAGCACCACTTCCATCTTCCCTTCCTCTTCTCTGAGGTGATCCAAGTCCTGTATGGCTCCTCTCCTGAGCTGATACATAAACATGCCCCAGGGTGTTCAGCTGCCAGGGTCCCTGAGTCACTGTCAGGCTGACACTGGCCAGATGCTGATGGAGGAGAGCCAGGAGGGGTGATACCATCCCACAACACTCATTATACTAAACATATGCCATATCAGGCACATGATAGTGAAAGGGACAGGTCAGGATTATATCAGGGCCTTTTCCTCGTGGCTGGAGAGCAAACCTGTCCAGGACATGAACAGGGGAAAGAGCTGAGGACATGCTAACAGCACAAAGCCTCTCTAGAGAGGGCAGGGAACAGCCAAGGGCTACCATCACTTGTAACACTGCTCCAGAGCCATAGGGTGTCACCACCCCACCAGCCAAACCCTTGGAGAAGGAGGTGGTTGGGCAAAGCCCAAATGTTTTGGGTCACCCTGGCCTTAAACTGGAGCCATTGGAAAGGGAAGGATATGGGGAGCCAAGGGCTGTGCCTGTTCCTGCCACATAGACCTGCCAGGGCTCCTTGCTTCTGACTGTGAGGCCCTTCCCAAGACCTTTCATGGAATGGCTTTAAAATGACAGAGAGCAGGTTTAGAATTAGATACAGGAAGAAATTCTTAACTGTAAGGGTGGTGAGGCACTGGAACAGGTTGCCCAGAGAAACAGTGGGTGCTCCATCCCTGGAAATGTTCAAGGCCAGGCTGGATGGGGCTCTCAGCAACCTGGTCTGGTGGAAGGTTGTCCGTGCACATGGCAAGGGCGTTGGGACTGCATGAACTTGAAGGTCCCTTCCAACCCAAACAATTTTATTATTCAGTGATTCTATGACCTACACTGCACCCAGTTATTCTTATCCTACAGCTGACTGGAGATTGCTGCTGCACTGAGCCAGGCCTGGGCTTACTTGTGGGACTGCAAAGGGGCTGTCACTCCCCTCTGCTCCTGCTAATGCTGCCTAATGGTGTGTCCTCCAGGGCATCCACCAGAGGTGGCACAGAGCACCCCTCAACCCACGCTCAGCGTGAGCCAAGGACTACAAACCAAAGCTGAGACATGATAAATTCAGTACAGATGTGACCTAAGCCAGAGCAGTATGGTGCCAGAGATGAAGACAGGATCATGGCATCCTGGACCTCATTTCCTCCTCCGCATACCACCACAGCCACACCAGATGCCCTGCAGGATGTGACCCTAGATAACATGGGAGGTCTCCAGCCCTTCTGGCGGCTGTATGGGATCTGTCCTGGAGCCATCATGGCTGAACAGGCACCCTCCCCTAAACACTCCTCCATGCCTGGCGTTCCCAGAGCTCCCCATTCCTCTGTCCCAAAGCCAAAATACCCAGCTACCTCCTTGTCTTGTCCTTTGCCCTTTAGACCATCCCACACAGACCAGCATCAGCTGGAGACAACCATGGGAGCAACCAAAGCCTGGCGTGTAGCAGGAGCTGTCCCTCACTTCCCAGGAAGCTAACCACAGTCTCTCCCCTAGACCAGAGCTTCACAAGGCCCCAGAATGCAATCCTAGCCCTCCCTGGAGCTGGATGCCCACTCCCCCCGAAAAGAAGTCACACCCTCCAACACAGATGCAATCCCTGGGCTAAGAGTCACAGACAGTCGCTTGCTGGAGCCCGCCCAAGAGCAATGAGCTTTCCAAGTCCTTTCCCTTTCTTGGGGGTCTGGTAGTCTCATAAACAGGAAGAGCCTGGCCCTCTCCCTCCCCCTTCCAGGGCTCTGCCTCCTTCCCCTGCTCTGCAGCGGGCGCCGGCATGATGCAAGCCCCAGCGCTGGGCTGCTTGGCCCCCTCGGGAGGAGCTGCCGGCTGGCCCCTGACCTCCAGGCTCTGCATTTCCTGTGGCAGCCGAGGAGGGAGACGAGGCCCCTTCTTCCAGACGCTGGGGCTGGGCGTAAAGCGGCCTCTGTGGGCCAGCCTGCGGGGGAAAAGGAAAGGTCACGGCGGTCCTTTGCCTGCAGCAGCCCGAGGTCGGAGGAGGCAAGGATGCCAGCAGCCCCGGTGGAGGTGGGAGCATCGCTGGGACAGAGGCGTCCAGCCTAAATGACAGGGTGAGGGCCACACTCCCGCCCCAGCCCTGCAGCCAGTTCTCCAAACCCTTCTTTATCTCCTGGCATTTATTTTTAAAAGCTTTGTAGCCTTCTCTCCTAAAACCAAAGGAAGCCACACGGGGTCTGGGCTGCTGCCTGGGAGGGACCAGAGCCGGTGCCTGCAGGAGAAGGGCGCAGCTGCAGAGCCCCGCACTGTTAACCCTCAGCAAGCTAAACCCAGCTGCAGGAATTGGTGCCCATCCTAAAATTAAAAAGCTGGACTGTTGCCTAGGAGGGTGTTATCCCTTTCCCCCAGGTCCCTCTAGGGAGGACCAAGCTGAGACAGGCATCCCCCACCCCTGCACACATCTCCCATGGGTCATGACAGGGAACAGGACTGGGATCTGCAGCGGGGACCAGGAAGAAGAACAGGGCCTTGCTGAAGGCATTCAGTTTGAGAGGCATATCCCTGTCTCTGGGGTCCCCACCCACGCTTGGGTTCTGTGCAAGCCCTGGCTTGTAAAGGCCCAGGATGCTGGCCAGATGTGATGCCCGCTCTTCACGACCTGGCAAGAGGTGCCAGATGCCTGGGGTGAGCAGGGAGGAGGGATGGCATCCCGGATGGAAACCTCTGGTATGCCTCTGCACTGATCTCCACTCTGCCCTGGAATGTGCCGGCCAGCAGCATGTGGGAAAGTGGAGGCAGCAGAGACCTTGGATGTGTCAGCTCCCCGGCTGAGTAAACAAGAGGAGCCCTGGCAAGCATTCAGCCCCAAGTATCCGAGACCTTGTAAAAACGGGGCTGGAAACAGGGAAGTTCTTCTGTCCCCTTCTTGCTCAACCTTTGCAAAATGTGTCCTAATCTCTCCCCTACCTCAGGTGCTAATGCCACCTCCTCGTATTCCTAGCAAGTCTGGAGAAGAAGCGTGGGGAGAGACTCTCCCTGCGGAGTTTCCAGCACCATGCTGTTAGATCTAACATCCGGGAGAGACGCTGCCTCAAAAGGAGGGTCTGGAGAAGAAAGAGGTAGGATAAAAGGATTTATCACCCCCCACCATGCACACATATCCATGCCCCTTGGCAGTCTCCCAGACAGCAGGGAGCACAGAGCATGGAGAGAGCTTCCACCAGCAGTACTGGCACTGCCTCAGGGAGCACAGTGACAGCTGGGACAGAGGCACAGTACAGCTCCCAGATAAACACCTTCCCAGCCCCACCTGGGGACATTCCCACTGTGGGGTCCAAGCTCCAGCCACACTCCAGGTTTCAGAGGCTCAAGAGAGGCTGACAGGGCATTCCCCAGTGCTGGCTGGAAACATGTTTCCACCACCCTTCAGGCTGTCAGCATTGCCTCCCTTGTCTCCTCTATAAAGTGCACCCACTGTGAGTCAGCCCCTCATCCCCTCTCCACCTGGGCATAGGAACCTGGGGAAGAGGGGTGGGCTGGGGAAGGTCCCCCCGCATCCCACCAGTGGAGCCCACCATCTCCTGGGGGCTGAACTCCTGCAGCAGTGGCACTAGGAGGCTGTGGCTTCTGGCCACCGTCCCGTGTCCCCTATCGCTCCTCGGCAGGCACAGACTCCCGGAGAATGAGCCATTGTTCCCCAGCCCTGCAGCCTCTTCCTGTCCCTGTAGGGCTGTGAGACAAACAAAAGCAGAGCCAGACGCCATGGGGAGGAGGCTGGATCTGCTCCCCTCCTCCAGATCCCGCAGCAACCCCACAGGCAGGCAGACGGATGCCCGCCTTGGGGGGAATGGGCAGGGACACCCCTATTTTTAGCTGTTTCTGCATCCCCACCCCCTTCCTTCCGTGGGCCAAAAATACATGGGCTGGATGGACAGGGAAAATCGTTAGGATAAAAGAGTTGTCCAGGCCTTGTGTCCAACCACTCCCCTGGCTTTCACCTCTTCCCACTGACCAGAATGGGTTCCCCAAGCATGGTCTCCCACTCCCAAAATGGATGACTTATCTCTTCATCCCCATTCCCTATACCCCCATATCCTCTCTCTGTACATTGTACCCTTCCTCACCCGCGCATCCCGCTCCTCCTCTGCTCTATGGATGCATCTCCCATTCCTTGATGGTCCCCTCTCCCATGCCACACCAGCCCTGGGGACCTACTCCCTTCCCTTGAAACCCCCCAGCTCCTCCTTTCCCCAAAACACCTTTCTGCACCTCCTCATGCAATTCATTTCCAAAAGGCTCTTTCCTCCCAAAGGCCCAGAGTTTCCTGCTCCTCATGCCCATCCCATCCTTCCCCACTGCATCCCTCCTACCCTCACCATCTCCCCCTTTCTCTCCCCACCCCAACACCCTCCATCCCAGCTCCCTCCAGCCTGCACGGGCTTTAAACTCCCGTAGATGTGCTCCCCCTCCTTGTCCTGCCAAGGGAACATATTTGAGGGAGGGCAAAGAGACTCCCAGATGCCCCTGCACACAGAGAGCTGCTTCTCCAAGCACCAAATTTATATCTAAGCCCTCCCCCCAGTCCCTTCTGCATTTACTTTTACAAGGTCTATGAAAAAGAACTGGAGAATCAAGTGTGGGGTTGTTCTGGGGAGATGTAGTCTACATACATAAATATATATCTTTCTATTTACATCTCCTTTCCTAGCACACGGAATCACTGAAGTGTTTCCAGGCCACAGGCAGCTGTTCCTGGATTACTTCTGGTTTATGCAACATGCTCCCTCCCCCTCCCAGCTATGTCCCAAACCCCGCTTCCCTCTCCTCTGTGCCCATGTAAAACTCGGGGGGAGAGATAGGTCAGGGTCTGTCCTGGGGTCTGTCCCTCCATCCTCTCATCCACAACACCCCACAACACCCACAGCAGCCCCACGGCACCCCATATCACTGGCCAGCAGACAGGACTAGCATACCAGGAGGAAGCTGGGGAGTGTGGGGGGAGGAAGAAAGATGAAAATATTTGGGATAGGAGGAGATGGGCAGAGGGAGGGAGGCAGCCCGCCAGCAAGCCTGGGAACTCATCCGTACCTCCTCCTGGGCTTTGGCAAACCCTGAGGCTCTGAGTTCCCAGCCCTGCTCCCAGGGGAAAAGCACACACTCCCCCCTTTGCAAATCCCACAAGCAGGACGTGGTCAGTCCCATTCCTTCAGCCTCCCACTGCTCCAGCGGAGGGGAGCTGGAGGAGTTGGTGGGGGAAGTTAGAAATGGGTGTTTACAGGGTTACCCACCCCACTTCTAGCACGAGTGGGTCTAACCCAGTGCTGCTGCCTGCCTGGCGGAGCTCACCACAACCTCCCGGCTCTCCTTCCCCTGGGCAACACAAGGATTCTGGGAACCAGACTGCTCTGGTCCCTTTCCCTGCTTATCTCAAAGGCAACAGGCGCAGTGTGGGGGACTCAGCACAGGCCCAAAAATGGGTTGAGCCTGGCCGAGCACATGTCTGGGGGTTCAGCCAGAGGAGAAATCACCCCGGTGGAGAAACTGCAGGACATGAGGGATCCAGTGCCTACAACGCCAGAGCTGGCATCAGACCAGGGATGCTCTTGGCAAGACGCTGGGTGCTTACACCTATCTCTTGCCTCAGGGTGTCACCTCCTGCCACCACTCTGGCTTGCTCACCCTAAAACCTGCTTTGCCTTCAGCTCATCCCAAGGGCAGCGAGATACGGACTGGAGGCAGCACCGAGGGCCATGGGCTGGGAGCAGGGAGGAGGGACCTGACAGCACCAGGGTGAGCTGGATGAGGCCATGCCAGGTGGGGCAAGGGAGCTCTCTGCACCCCCATCCCCATCATAGCAGGGTTCTGTTCCCCACCCCACTGCTGGCAGTAATCCCCATACCCATGTGGTGTGTACCCGCACGGCCCAGAGGAGAATGGAAACATCTGGAAGTCACCTGCAAACGAGCAGCACTTTCAGTTAATGAGGAAATATGAGCCAGAGACCCTGGGCAGCAACAGGATATCTGCTTCTTGTGCACTGAGCGAGGCACCCCCTTCCCACCGAGCCCCCTGCCTGCCCTCCTTCTTCAGGAAGTTTCCAGCACTGTTGAGCTCTTGGAGCTCCATCCCTGGAAATTTCCCAGGGAAGGAGGGCAGGTGGCAAGGCAGCAAGCAGAAATGGCAGGGAATGTAAACCCAGGGGTGAGCACCCTATCCACAAGCTGGGATTCTTTCATCACCATCCCTTGGCTTCCCCCAGGCACTGGGGAAAGGGAGTAGGGGGATTTTTCTATACTGGAGGGGAGTCCTGTATCAGCCTCCTTCAGGCATTGGGTCTGTGAGCAGAAGGCTCTGCAGAGTGAGATAGGATGAAGGACTGAGCACCAGGAAGTGTGGGGCAGAGACCTCAGTCCCCTCCACATCCATCCATTCCTCTCTCTCTCCCTATCACACTCAGTCACCCGTAAGACCTCAACCCCGTGTTGGAGGGATGAGTGCTGGGAAGATGAGGGGATGCAATTTGCACAGCCCCGTCTTTGATGTTGTGGTAGTCAAAGCAAATCCTCATCTGGGAAAGCTGCAGGGCCACTTGTCTGCTCCATGATAAGCCCAGTGGCCGGTGTCTCTGTAATGGTGAGACTGGTACTGCTGCCTGGGGCTTAGGGTTACAGCTGGGATGAAAGGTTGGGGTGACTGAAGGTAAATGAGCTGGGCTGGGAGGGGTCCAGGATAAGCTCCTGCCCAGGGCACCCATGGGTGGTACCGTGACTCTGCAGCACTGTCCAGCCTCACAGCCACCTCTCATTTATCAGCCGAGGTGGATAAATAGGCTGAGAAGCAGGATTGTATGGATTGACTTTCCAGGCTGTTGTATATGAAAGAAGGGGGTGTAACCAAGCAGCCAGAGGCCAGGATGAGTACTGAGACCCGGAGCTGGCACATACCCTGACCCTGGAGGTCTCCAAAGCATTTCAGTGCTAGACCTAGAAGTACAAAAGCCAGAGCTTGGCTGGCATGGCTGCAAGATCACAGGTTTGGGGAAGGGTGCTGAAGAGAAGGTATTTCCAGATGCTTTCCTGGAAATGAAGCCCATCCTGGCCTGGAGCACAGAGATGCTTGGAGTAGAGTGAGGAGGAGGAGGAGGAGGCAGTGGAGAGCCGGCCGCCCTGCAATAAGCGGAACGTGGCCCCTATCCCATCTGGAAAAGATTTGTTCTGCATTCCCCAGTGGAGGCGGCTGCCGTCGCCCAGGCTCTGCTTCCTGACGCAGCCTCTGCTGCCGGGCACGGGGCTGGGGGTGAGGGGGAGCCCCTCAGGCAGGGTGGGGGAAAATGCCCTGGCAGACCATGCAGAGGGAAGAGACTCAAAGAAAGGGTCTTTTCCTGCCTCTCCCACCACCCCCGTTAGCTTCCACTGAGCAGGACCTAAGGGAAGGAATGCCTACCATAACTCTGGAAAGCCAGGAGGATGCATGTCATGATTTCTCCTCCTTCCCTCACCAATGGCAGAGCTCATCCCCTACCGGAGCTAAGCTTCTGTCTTCCTCCAAGACACAGACCCAGTTAAAGTACCACCAACATGCACAGTCCATACGGTCTTAATTCCTAATGGAGAAAACTTCCACAGAAGGCAGAAGCCCCAACTTCCATTTCGCAGAAGAGAAGCCAGAGAACAGTGCCAAACCCTGCTGCTACTGCTCAGCAAACCTCTGAGCAATAAGGTGCTCCTGCCCAGGTACCCAGCACGAGCCAGCCAAGCCCAGTGAACGGCCAGGCTCCATTTTGACATCTCTGCAGACATCTTGTCATCCCTTCAGCCAAGCCCTACTTAACCCCAACAAGTCTTGTCTCGCCTTCACCAGCAGAGACACCTCCCTTCTCCTCAACAGGGCCCTGAATAGGTGCTTGTGCCTGGCCAAGTGGTCCCCAGCAGAGCCACCGAGCCAAGCCTGAAGGCCATGAGGGTCACCAATGGCACTGGTGATGCCACACCCACCAGCAGGTTGCCCCTCATCAGCACTGATAGGGTCTTCTACCCTGTGACCATCAAGGGATAACACACGATGCGAGAGGGATGTGGTGTCCCATCTGTGGGCAGAAACTGTCCCTGGTGCCACCAAAGAGCACCTCCTTGCATTTAGCTGCTGCCACCCCCTCACCCTGGTCTGACACACTGCCACTGGTATGACGCTCATCCCGATGCCATAACACTTGTCCTGACCCTGTAACAAACGCCAGCCTGGCCCATGTGGCCTTCAGGGAGGCTGTCATCCTGCTGATCCCCAACCCAATGCTACCCACAGGTCCTGGTATGACCACCCACCCCCCAGACCCCAGTCCTGACTGGCAGTGCTACACCACAGGGAACTTCCTACCCAGTATGGGATCAGGGGACCCTGTGTGATACCCGAGGGGTCACACACACACAGGGTTCAAAGCCCTTTCCTTTGCCCCGCAGCCAGGCTCCTCTAACCAGGTTAGACGGCAACCTGGCCTTCCCCCTTCCCCCAAACCCATTGAAGCAGGCACCCGGGAGCGGGAGGCAGCCAATGCCGGCAGACGGGAAATGGCACTGGGGAAGCGGGGAGGAGGAGGGGAGCGGCAGAGAAGTTCCTGAAGTTTTCTGTCCTGGATAGTTGGAATAAATCTCATTTTCTCTGGTCTCCTTGCCGAGTCGAGGATTGGCTCAGCAGTGCTGCAGCCCGCCCTCCTCCTTCCCACGTCGCCTCCCCGCCAGCTTTGCTCCCTCTCTCCCGTGGCATCAGGGCGTCAGCCCGGGAGAGCCAGCCTTGGGGGGACAGCCGTGGGGAAAGGAGGGGGGCATGCCTCCCCTTTCTCCCCCACTCCGTCCCGGAACACAGCACCAGTAACCCTCGGAGCAAGTTACAGGGGCCTGCGGAGAGTGTCTCGCAACTTTTCGTCTGGAGGACGGGGAGAAAAATAATAACCCTGGTTCGAAAGAGGTAAATCCTGAAAGTTTTGATTCATCAGTTTGTAGAGCTGGGGGCAGGGGGCTCTGAACTGGGTGTTGGGACCAGCAGGGAATGGGTGGAGAGGGTGTTTGGAGAGGGGAGAAGCAGGAGGGGTGGCAAGGCGATAGAGACGGGAAGGATGGTAAAAAAGAAAGTGAGTAGAAGGCAGGAATGCAACAGGAAACTGGGAGGGAGGAGAGGGGACACAGGACAGGGGGGAGAGGCGGGAAGGGAAGGAAAGGGAGTGAGAAGAGGGTCCCAGGGATGGGAGAAGGCAGCAGGACGCTTGTCTCCCAAACCCTGCTCTGGATACCCCTCAAAGCCCCATAGGCTCTCGGCAGCTCAATTTTGAAGGTATGGAGGAAGAAAGGGAGTGCTTTTTCGTAAGTGGGCAGGGAAGGGATGGCTGGAAACTGCCCACCTCCATAGCTCCGGCCTCCCTCTATGTCCCAGCGTGTCTGCTTGGAAAAATACCCCTGTTCTACAGAGGTATCGCTATGTATATATATAGCAGCCAGCAGCACAGGAATCAGATTTAGGCGTCTGCCTACTGCCCGGCACTGCTCCAGGAAAGCTGAAAGAGGCCCAACCCAGCCAGCCAAGCCTCTTTCCTCCTTCCCCAAAAGCCTGTCCCTGCTGGCTTTCCCCATCCCAAAGCCGTCACCCAGTAGGGGAACCTCTGCCTCCCTTCCTTTGGGGAAAGGGAGGTTTTTCATCACTCGGGAAGGCTGGGAAAGCCTTCCTGGCCACCCACAGCCATTTCCACCCGCTCTTCCTGCTGTTGAGACCACCCCAAATTTCTCACCCTTTTTTGGAGTATGTCCCCTTTGGGGGAGGGAAGAGGCTGCTTTCAGCAGCTCTATCCAACTAGACATCTGGATTATTTTCCCCCCCTTTCTGGTTTCCGCTCTTCCCAGCAAGCAGAACAGCTCTGGCCATTCCCAGCTAGTGGAAAACCAGTGGTAACCAGCTGAACTCAGGGGGGAAATGAGGGAAGCCAGCCTGGGAAGGGGAGGAGGAGGAGGTGCTGGCGGTGATCTTTGAAGGCAGGGGGCTTCCCAGAGGAGGCATGGAGGGAGCCAAAGTGAGTATGCCAGGGAAGGGGAGGTCCTGACGGGCTGTGGGCTTGCTGTGCCAGGAACTGGTGAACACGGAGCGCTGCCAGCGGGAAGCGGTGGCACCCGGACAGAGAGATGGCCAGGCAGAGGGGTCCCTCTGCCCAGTGGAGGAAAGGACAGCACACAGGTCACCCTTTGCCCGCAGAATCACGAGTTTCCCTGGCATGGAGGAGTCTGGTCCGGTGAAGGGGAGGGCTCAAAGGGGCAGGGAGTCACACCAGGGGCAGAAGGAAAGAAGAGAAAGGGGGAGATTGGAAGGAGGAAAAGCCCAACAAGCCTGCCAGAAACCTGCCATCCAGGTAGGGTTGGGCACCAGCTGCTTTGCTTGCTCCCTCCCGTTCTCCCTCCCTCCTCTCCCAGTGCCTGCCAGCAGGCAAGGAGAGCCAGGGGCCAGGAGGTGCTGGCTTGCTTCCCTGTGGTGACGAAGAGACAAGGAAGGAGAAATACTTTTCTCCGACCCACTCTCTTACTCAATAGTTGTCCAGATAGGGAACAAGGGGATGCTCTCCTCCCATATTCCCCCTTTTCCTTGCCTCCTCACCCCATCCCAAGGTGTGATGTCCCCCACAGGGGTCTGCAGGGCAGCTGTGTTGTGCAGGGGACCTGGGGTGGGGTAGGAGGGTCCACTCCTCAGAGTAGCCCTGGCTGGCACAGCACATGCTAAAGGGCACAGTCCCAAAGCCCCACTTTGGGTTTCTCAGGGGCTCCAGTGTGCAGAGGGAAGGGAAAACTTGAGGGCTGTATCTCACGTAATCCCCTCTCCCAGGGTCACATGCTTTCCTGGGAGATCCCAGGGACAGCTCAAAGATATGGTTGCATCTCTCTCCCTGTGGTCCAAGACCCCAGTTGTGCTGCAGGGACCACCCTAGTAGTTTCCTTTGCACTCCAGGAGAGCCTTGACCCAATGGCTATGGGTGGGCTTCTGCCAGAGGAAGGAAATAACTCCCAGGTTGTCCCCTCGCCCCAAATCTGCCACATGCCTGGTTTGTCCTGGCTGTGAGGCACCACTGCATGGCCTCTGTGGGCAGGAGGAAGACATGAGCAGCCTGAGCCAGGGAGCTGGGAGCCAGCAGGAGCCCAGCCTGCCACCATCCTGTCCCTGCTGCCACCCTAGGAGGCCACTGCCACCCCGGGGAGGCAGCCAATGGTGCTGGGCGCTGCTGGGGGAGGTTTGTTTTCCCTTCCCCAGTCATTAACCCCTGGCAGATAAGAGGGGCCCCGGGTGAGCAAACAAGGCCAGGGCAAATCGAAAACACATCTAGCCGCCCAGGAAAGCAATTTCATGCCCGGGACTCCCCTTCACCAGAGCCTTTGCCCTCCTGGCACTGCCTGGCTGCTCCAAGGCAATGCACAGACAAGCGGGAGAGGCAGGGAACGTGGCAGGGGGAGGCATGCAGCAGTGGGGAGATCGAGAGAGGTGAGGCTCCTGCATCACTTCTTGGCATGCTGTCCTCCACAGCCAGCCCTGCTGGAGGGACCCGGCTCCATCCTGACCCCTCCAGCCACAGAACGGAGCCCAGGGAGGGATACGTCCCCACGTGGCTACCCAGGCCACTGACACTCTGAGATGGCCCACGCCCGAATCCTCTCCTTTCCCCAACCCACCCTCTCCCGCTTGCGATGCACCCCAATGGGGGATCTGCCAATCTGAGAGTCCTCTTCACTGACGGGGGAGGTCATCACCCTGCCACAGTGCACCCAGCCGCTGTGTTCTGCTTGCCCCTCAGTGCCTCTGGGACCCGCCTGAGTGCAGGGACCCATCCTTACTTCTCCTCCAACCTCAGGCTGTCATCTCCCTTGCCATGCCTCAGTTTCCCCTGTCTGCAAAGCAGCTGCCCTCCCCACACTGCTGACTCCCTGCTTCTCCAACATGTCTGCCCAGCACCTGGGGACCCAGCCAGTGAAGGACAAACAAAGCAATATACAAATATTGCATTTTTGCTTCCCACCACTCCTCCTCGAGAAGCACAAGGGCCCCAGGCCTCACCCTCTCCTCAAGGGTTCATCTGAATGGCAAAAAGGAGGGAGAGGTTTCTCGCCCCAGGAGCTGGGGCAGCCAGGCAGGGCACTGCTCTGGGAGGAGGTTCTGCCTTGGAGGGAAATCCTCAGCCTGTGTTGTGGCGTGGCAAAGCTGCTTTGCAGATGGGAAACTGAGGCATACTGAGCTAGGTCAGCAAGGTGAGGGAGAGCACATGTTTTTGGAGGAAAGCCTTTTTCTTCCTCCCCAAGAGAAGGGCCGGGTGAGGGGGCAGCCCATAGCAACCTCCCCAGCGCCTTATGCACTGCCTTTAACCTCCCCAGGCAGTTCTGTGGATACGGCCAATGGGGCTGGGAAAATCCTCTCCAAGGGCTTCACTGTTCCTCTTGCCTTGTTTAGGTGGCCAGCAAGGGGACCAATGCTCTTGCCCTGCCAGTCCACCCGAAGCTCTCGTCGTTGCCTGCTGCCCCATCCGTGACTGGCTCCCACTCGCCCAGCGGCAGCAGAAGACAGTGGATTAACCTCTAAGTCCACGACGAGACACAGCTGCCAGCGACCTCTGCAGAACGAGGGGTGACCCAGACACCCCCTGGGGACATCTCTGTGCCACCACTGTCCTCAGCACTGAGGAGGTATCCTCTGAGGGTGATTTCATGAGCGCGACGTAGCACAGGGAAGCGGGAAACCTGCCGAAAGCCAAAGTGACGTGAACTGTTACTCCAAGAGCATCGGCACAGAAGCAATGGGGAGGCTGGGGATGTGACAGACCACCCCAGTGCTGGACGCCTGGTGAGGACTGATTTTTGGAGCTTTTTCAAAGGCAGGCTGAAGGGTGCAACATGAGCCTGGGTAAGCTGCCGGTGCTCAGCTGGGTGTCAGGCTCCCACGGCAAGCGGCGGCTGAAGTCGGAGCTGACGCCGGACATGATCAGCCCGCCGCTGGGCGACTTCCGGCACACCATGCATGTGGGGCGCGGCGGGGACGTCTTTGGGGACACCTCTTTCCTTAGCAACCACGGCGGGGCCGACACGGCCAAACCCAACAACTTCTTCGCCCGGACGCTGCGGCACGTCCGCCGGACACCGCTGAAGAGACGGGGCAGTGGGGGCCAGGCGGGGGCCTCGCCCGCGCCCCCAGCCATCTCGCCCATCATCAAGAACGCCGTCTCGCTGCCGCAGCTCAATGAGGGGATGTATGATGGTGGCAGCGGCGGCCGGGGCTTGACCAACAAGTTCTCCTTCAAAAGCACCTCCAACAGCTTCTCCAAAACACACCAGGCCTACGGTGAGTGAAGCACGAGGCAGAGGCTGGTGCCCAGCTACTCAGCATCCTCTGCAGCCCTTCTCCATTGCTCCCCCAGTTTCCTCCCCAGTGAGGGACTTTAGGTTCTCAGGAGAGATGGGATATTTAAGACTGCCCAGTCTTGACAATCCCTGCGAGCAGATAATCCTAACTGAACCATGGTCCTTGCTCCTGCCCTTGGAAGGTCTCCTCCCAGGGTGTCCCTCAAAGCAGGGCAGGGGCGGTTTCCCCATTTCTGCCCCTCTCCCATAGCCCCACACAGCTGGCAGCCTGTGTGGAGTAGTTGTAAGGGAGTGCCCCCCATCCACCCCCAGCCCTACACCTTTCCCTTGAGCAGCCTCCCAGAGGAAGCCAAGAAGGTGCTGGGACAGTGGAGCAATTCCCACTCCAAGGTTATGAGGTCAAGGGAACCCACGGCTCAGCCTTCCCCACCTCCACACAGATGCTCTAACCCTGTCCACAGCTGTGCCAACCTCCACATCTCCATGTGCTGCTCCTCAGGGATTTCATCCACCCTTCTCCATCGTGTCCACGTCCCTCCCTGCCAGCCAGGGTACCCTTTGGGGAAGGGTTGTGGGAATGACATGACAGGACATCTGTGTGGCTCCTCTCCAGCCTCACAGCACTGGGCTGTGGCTCAGCTTTTCCCCAGGGAGGGAGGTCTGGAGCAGGAGGTCTCAGGGTGGGGGTTGGATCTGGGGGGCCTGCAGCAGCCGGGGGAGGTGGCTGGCTCAGAGGGAAAGGCAGGCCGAGGCAATGCTGCCATCTCCTGGTCTCACCTGCCTGGCTCAGCCCCGACTGCCATCTTACCAAGCCCAGAGCTCACCTGGAGACCCTTTGCTCTAACTCTGGGCTTTGGAGATGTCCACAGAGACACGGACCTGTCCTCTAGAGGCCAGTGTCACTGACAGGAGCATGACTTGAGCCACTCTGGCAGCCGTGTCCCTTATCCCCTGCAGAAGTAAGTCAGGATTCCTCCCACCAAGCCGTTCCCTTGTCTCACCAGCCATACGTTCTGCCTCACAGGGCTGGAGTCTGGATTTTGTACCATCCCTCGTGTCCCTCGCTTGGAAAAGGCCCAAGAGAGCACCTTTCCCGGGGAAGATGAGCTGGATCGCTCCGACTCCCTGCTGTCCTTCCGCCTAGACCTGGGGCCCTCTCTGATGAGCGAGCTCCTCCAGGTGATGAGCTTCTCTGAAACCAATGGAAACGAGGTGGGGGATGATGGCCCACACCTCCTGAGCGATGAGGGGACCAAGGACAGGGTCCCCCCAGCAGTGGGTGCATCCCACGAAGAGGACAAGGCAGCATCCAGCTTCTGGGACCACTCCAGGCAGAGCAACCTGTTAGGGGCCAGCTCACTGCCGGGCCTGTCGGTCCATGCCAACGGAGAGGCACATGCCATTGAAGGTGCTGAAGCGAACTCTGTCTGGGCTGCGGGGCCAGGGGCAGCGCCCAGAGGGTCCCTGTGGAAGGGGCACTGGAACGACTGCACCATTGAGGCTGGAGAATTTGACCGAGCAGCGCAGGTCCTGGCCCGCCATTACGGTGGGACCAGCACACCACGGAGCTCGGAGAAGGGCGAGGGTCCCCGGCAGGCCCGGACACAGACCCTGTGGGAGAGCCCCAGCAGCAGCTTGTGGGGGTCACAAGTGACAAGGGAGAGCCGGTCCCCCGAGGCCAGCTGGAACCAAGGAGAGGAAGAGGAGGAGACCAAGCTCTCCACCCCGCAGGAAAGCTACAGTGGTGCCCGAGGGGCCCGCAGCAATTCTTTTGAGTATGCTGATGAGGAGGAGGAAGAGGATGATGAAGTCAAGGTGTGAATGGCCATCCCTCCCATCACAGGCCCCACCAGAGACACTGGTGCCGGGGTCTTTGCCCTCCTCTCTGTGCCCCACCCGCTGGTGCCAGTGTCACCAGCAGACCCAGTGGGTGACCTGCTCGCCAGGTGGGGGCTCTGGGCAGGCTGGGGAGGGCAGGAGGAGAGCCCATCTCCTGGGGGCTCCCTGGGGCTGGGCCAGGCTGCTGCAGAGGGCCAGTGGGCACCACAGAACTAGGCATAGCACCCCTCTCCAGCCTCACGGCCATTAGACATCAAAGGAACAATCCCACGTGCCAAAGGAACCCCAAATCCTTCTTACCCCATCCCAATCTCCCCAGCACCCCCTCTCTCAACCCTCAGCCTGGCTCTACCAGCATGTTTGGGGACATACTCCATCCTTCCACTGATGTCCCCAACCATCCTCTGCACTGGCATGCCTGCCTTCCCAGAGATATTCCCACTGATAGCTCTGGCATGTAGGGGATAGGGTCTCCCGAGCTCCAGCTCCTTTAAGACCCTTCAGTACAGCACAGCTATCAACAGGGGTAGGTCAGCTGGGGTCCCAAGGGGCAGGCAAACCCCACAGAGCTGAGCTTTCTTTTCCCCTGCCCCCGCAAAAGCTGTGTGCTCAGTGTTCAGGAGGTGAGAGCATGCACAGAGATAATCAGGAATCTTTCCACTTGCCTCCTGCTGCTGGGCATCACTTAGGACAGCTTCCTTCCTGACCCCCTCTCCTCTCACCCATTGAGAGGAGAGAAACTTCTCGGCTGACTGGTGGCAAAGGCAGGTTGTCAGGTCACCAAATTCTGCGGTTCAGGCCGTAAAAATCCCTTCTTTTCCCCCTGCCTCAGAACAAGGAGACTCCTCTGCAGCCCCTTGGTTTGTGCCACCATCCTCGTGGTGGTGGCACAGTTTGTGTCTCCATCCTTGGCCCCCTCCCCATTCCCCACACACATCCCTCTTCCCAGCACACCCCTTCCCAAGGGTAGTGTGCACCATGGCTAATGTCCCTCGCCGAGCGGCCCCGGGTGACACAGCCGCCCTGGAATGAGCTGTCCCCCACGCTGCCCCGCGTGCATGCTGGCCCTCATAGAAGCGCCTTTGTGCCCTGGTGTGGAGCCGACGCGCTTGGGGGCTGAGGTCACCGGAGGGACCCTCACAGGACCCCCCTTGTTCTCTGGGACAGGAGAGGGTGTGCAGTGGGGGGAGATGCTGGGCCATGGCTGCAAGGCTCTGCTCCCACGCAGCTCACCCGCCACCCGGCTGCTTTTGCCAGGAAGCTCTTCAGAGCAGGATAAAGAGCTCCAGGGTGCACACATACTGCACGTGGAAGTGCCACTTGCAGCCAGGCCACCAAGGTTGAGGAAAAGCCCACGTTCCCCGGCCTCCCCAAGGAGCTGCCTCATGCCAGCCACCAGCAGCAAACCAGGGCCAGCACCAGCTTCAAGAAGGCCCCAGGTCTGGCCACTGGCACCCAGCAGGATCATCCTTATCCTCCATTGCACCTTCCAGGGTGGGGGCCTGGGCTCTCAGGACAAGCTCCCCTCTGCCCTCTGCTTCCCAGACCATAACACGAGACCAAAGAGCCATATCTGTGGAATTATCCTTTCTGCCTCCCCTCTGTATCCCATGCACTTGTTATTGTCCTTATTAAAACAGTTTTGATACTAACTTCTCTGGTGCGTGCCCTTGGCTGCTGTGACCTTATTGTCTCCCTTGCTCTGTCTGCTGGAGCCCCAGCCACCAATCCCTCCATCCTGGGCAGCGAGGAAGTGGAGAGGGAGGGCAAGGGCACTGCCACCTTGCCTTGGACCAGGCTCTCTGTAAGATACTCTTCTACTCTGCTCTCCTCCCACCCAGCCTGAAGTGTCCCAGTGTTTGCCATCACACATCAGTCTCGCTTTAGGCTGGCAAGATAATTTTCAGTTAGAGCAGCAGCATGTAATAATCAGGACTATTTCCCCGTAGTCCTGTGCAAGGAGGAACTGAGCCACATAACTCAGCCCAAATCCCACTGCCTCCCCTGCCTCATTTTCACTGAGTAGGATCCGCTGTGGAAATGTCAGAGTAATGGCTAACCTGACTGGAATGTGCCAGCAGATAAGTGAGGTGAGGTAAATGGGAAAGTTGGAGACAATCCCTTATCTATGGCAGGAATGCTGGCTGGGGGCACACCTGTGCTGTCGTCCCCATGCCAGCTTTTAATTATGCACTTTTGTAGCACCAAATGCCATATCAAATGCCACTTCACTCACATTTATGCCTTCTTTCTCCCATTTCTCCATCCGTCCTCCCCAAAAGCTCGAGTGCAGGAAGAAAGGGAGCATTGAGAAAAGATTACGCAACCATTTCCCAATCAATCATATAGTGTCCTCACCCTGAACACCACCTACAGCCTGCTTCGGCCTACCTACCATCCCTTCAACCCCACGGCCTGTTCTGACCCGGAAAGCACTTGGCATTATCCAACAATGGCTTCTTTCCTATTGGTGGGAGAACCTTGGTCTTTGTCAGTGGCTTGCACAGAGCCACAGAGCTGTCACAGAAGACAAAGCAGCTGGAACAAGCAGTCTTGCACTGGCTTGGGTTTTTATTAGAGCTAGGAAGCAGTGCCCATCAGCTCAGCTTGAAGGAGATCAGCTTGAAGCCTCCGGCGATGCTCACGAAGTTGATCTTGCGGTAGCCGTGCCGGTTGGGGAAATACACTTCATGCCCATCCGGCAGTTTCACACGGAATTTGTCTGGCAGCATTTCAATGAAGAACTGGGAGAAAAAAGAGGAAGAAGGGCAGGAATTGGGGGCAAGGAGGGTATTCAGAGGTCAGCATCTAGGCAAAAGTCCTGACTCTTACATGAGACGGTCAGACCTGTCCACCACAACCTTAAGCAAGGTGCTGGAGGTTGAGGTGGGTGTGATTCAGGAAATGAGCAGTTGATATCCTGAGTTGTATTCCTGAACAGGAATACAGACTATGATTGGGGACCGGATCTCTCCTGAGGCTGTTCAGCTACTTGGATTGTAAACTCAGAGCAGCTAAACCCAAGTATGTCTTTACGTGTCTTTATAGACCATATGGATTGTGTACACCACCGTTCTGCTCTGAACAGGGCAGAATAAACCTGACCCCCAATGCCCTCAGCAGCTCACCAGGACTCAGAAAAAGACAGGACAAGAATGCATCACTGATCATTGCAAACTAAAGGCAATGTTCCCCAAAGCCACCACTTCACCACCCCTCTCCCAAGAGCCAGTCCTGTCTGAGGAAACAAGCTTTCTCTCCACAGCTGTAGGAACTGGACTGCTCCTAAATGCAGCCCTGTTAATGATTTGGGACATCAGATGGGGGGAGGCAGCAACTAGGACAGCATCCCTGGCAGGAAGAGTGAAAAGACAGATTGGCAGCGTGGATCCAGGAATAATGAGGACAGAAGAGTTGAGGGAGAGGCTTTTGGATATTGCTCCAAGCTCTGGGTTGCCTTAAAACCTGTGTTTATGTAGGAGGAAGGGAGAGAAATAAGGTAGACAGCAGCAAGATCCTGCTTCCTGGAGACTCCCTTTACTTTCATACATGCCCCACGTACACGCACCTGCTGGGCAGGTAGGAGGGGCCAGGAAGCACTTCCAAAGTGTGAGACAGACAGGACTCACATAAAATTCCCAGAAGCAGCATTGCAGTTTTGAAGGAGGCATGGAAATGGCAATCAGGACCGAAAACCCAGAGCAGGAGGGGCCATTGTGAGGGAGCAGGAGGTATTGGGTGGGACTGGGAAAACTATGGTATGGGAATCTGCTAACCGGGGTCTTCCCCTCACCACACAGTCCCCACGTACCCCATACCCCCACACACACCACACATACCCTGTGCTGGCACAGACCCCTCACCTTGACAGTGCAGCCCCTGAAGAAAGGGAGGTGGCAGTCACGATGCTCCGTCTGCCAGGCATCGGCGCACTTGGAGTTACAGACGATGACAGACTCATTGAAGCGGGGATTGAAGTGAAACGCCAGATCTCTTGAGCTGCAGCCAAGATTGATGCTGAAGCTGTAAATGAGCATGAGGAAAGTCATATGCAGGGACAGGAGAGGATCATGGAAGACTTGAGATCCAACACACATCCCTGCACCTGATTCCTCCATCGGTGTTGCAGGTGGCATAACAATGTGCTATTTTGTATCTGGCAACCTTGGAAAAACACCTTCCTCTACAGCCCACCTTCAACCCTGGCAAGTCAAGGTGGTTTCTTTGTACTTACCCAACAGTATCAGCAGATATTTTGCCCTTCACCTTCAGGGTGTTCCCAGGCTTCATATCCAGGTTTGAGATTTCAATATTTCCCTAAGGCAGAGAAAAATAGCCTGTGGGGCTCCTTCAGCCATTCCTCCTGACTTGCCACCGCAAGTGAGAAGGTGCTGCTTGGAGGGATCCCACCCAGGAGAACATCTATTGCTCTCAGCTGGTGCTCCTCTCATGACCAAAACCCTCCACGCTGCAGGTCTGACATGAACTTCTCATTCGGTGAGAGAAGAGTGGGCTGAGTGAAGCCCGCAAGAGAGAAGAGACAGCAGAGAGAGAGGAAGTGAAAACAGGCTTGTCCTCAGCAGAAGGAAAAGAAAAGCATGACAGCAGAGATACAAAGAGGGTTAAAGCAGAAGGGCACTGCCCAGGGTTTGGTGGAAAGCTGATGCTGCCCAAGAAATGCTATGACTTGCTGGTCTCTCACTCAGCCTTGCTGAGCTGAGGACCCTGGATGACAAAGGACAGGAGCAGCAGCCCTTACAGGCATCTTCCTCAGAGGGCAGAGTAACCAGGCGGGGAGACGCCAGCAGTTTAGCTCAGAAATGCTTTGCATATAGGACCTTACAGCCCTAAACTTCCCTGTGGCTTACACATTAACATGACCCCTGCCTCTGCAAAGCTCCAACAGCTGCTATTAAGCCAGAAGACTGATCCAAGGAAAAAGCTTCCATATGTATGCGTCCCACTAGGGATTCCAGGAAGTATAAGCAAGTCCCAGCCTCCTTGGTGGGCTCCCAGTGGAAGGACTATCACACACAGCCCTTAGGGGTGCTACTTTAGACATGACATAGGACAAACATCTTCCCAGCTGACCAAGGAGGTGTGACCACCACGTTCACTTCTTTCCTGTGTGTAACAGCTCAGCCAAAAGAACATCCCAGCTCCTTCCTTTCATGGCAAGGGGCAGTTCCAAAATCCACACCAGCACACCAAAATGGTCTCCACCATCCTTCCCCACAGCGCTCCGAGGAAAGCCTCAAAGGGGCTTGGAGGAGAGGACAACCAACACATCGGCTCTAAATGGCATGAGCTACGAAGTGTCCTTTGCAGGAGTGACATAGTGGCATCCAAGCTCCTTCCCTTCTTGTGGTTCTAGATTCAGCCCCAGCTGTGTGGGTTGCAATACCAATATGTGGGAGCTCTCTGCAACCTCCCATCCAAGCCCCACCTAGACCCAAACCTTTTAGCTTGAGGAGCCACAAGCATCAGGTTCAATAGTCCCATCCTCCCTAACCCTTAGACATGGGAATGTTGTCCTCACAGGGGAGTATGACCCCTGCTGTCCTCTTTGCAGGTAAGAGCTACAATGTAAGTCAGTAGACAGTGCCCCTGATCCGTAAGACCCCAAGAGTCAAGTGGAAAAGGGAGAAGGAGGAGGAGATCAAGGCTCAGGAGACCAGTAATCCCTCAGTCCCCCTCCCAAGCCCTGCAGAGAGCACCTGAGTGCAGTCATCCTGCTGCTGCACAGACAGGTGGGAGACAGCTTCTGCCCTTCCCTAAAACAACATGAAGAAAGGAGAAGTAAGTGCTGATAAGCACTCCTTCCCTGGAGGCATTTCCGACGAGCAAGGGCTCATAAGTCCAGCAGGCTTGGGAAATTTGTTTGCTGTGGAGGACACTGAAACTGTTGGCGAAACCTCCCTGGGCTGAGCATGGAACCAGCAGGAGTCAGTGCTGGGGATGGTGTTTTCTGGCATTGGGTCTCTTTCCCACCACGCTGCTGTGTCCACAGCACACCTGTCCACACCCCTTCACATCACACTGCTCCCCTGCAGCCATCCCAGGGATAATACAAAGCCCAGGGTCCCCTTCTCAAATATTGGAGCAAAATTGAATGGCTGGCTAGATTGCACAGTAACTGGCTTTTTATCTGGGGAGTAGGGATTTACTGTCTGGAGGGTGTCCTGGGTATTCCACAGTCTTAGTAAATAGACCCATGAGAAGGGGGTCTTCTACAGACTTAGGCAAAAGCAAACAAGCAGTAATTGCTTATTTTCCGTAAGTATAAACATGTTAAACCAAGGCGTATCTTTCCAACACAGTTTATAAATGCCATACTTGTTAACCTTCATTACTTGGTTGAATTTGTAAACAAAACCTACAGACACATACACTAATTAAAAGCCCCAAAACACAGTACACACAAAAGCTAAAAACCCTGTGGATGCTCAAAGTTGGAATAGGAGAATCCTCAGCTTTAGGTGCAGTTTCTAACACACAGGATACCTATAACCTGGAAAAACCATAAAATGGAATCGCTCAGTCTCTGTTTAACCAGTGCACAGAGGGTTAATAGGAGGGCATTATCCATCTGATACTAATTTGATGGATTTTTTCAGAACTATCTTTCACTTCTCAAGCCTAACACAGAAGACTTTAATTCTCTCACCACCCTATCAATACCTTCAGCAGTGGGTATTGTTAGTCTAATCAAATCTTGGTTTCGATTTTGGCTTTGCTGTGCTGGTATAAATTTGACAGACTCACCAGGGGCATTCAGGTGGCTACCCAGAGGTTGCTCCAACTCATCCTATTTGATGGCACCCATAATTCCCTGTTTCCTGGGCAAATTCATACCAGGTGGGTACGTGAATTTGATCTCTAGGTGATTGTGCCACTGCTGCAGTAATATTCATGGTGCCATCCATTTGTCTGTGATCTGGGGCATTAGATACAAACATTTTCAGCCTGTCTGGAAGGCCATGAAGGGGAGGAGTTAATCTGGCTGGATTGATAGGAACTACTGTTAGGAATCGCCTTAGCTGATGTCTTTCATACATTGTTTAAATGCGTGCTGCCTTTTGCCCAGAGGCTGCCAGACCTGAGAATCCCGTAGCTTTAAATAGTAGTAGGCTTTCCTGTGTCCTGTGGGTCTATGCCCCCAGCCCAGCAGGCAGCTCAGGTAGTCAATGAGTAGCTACAGTTACCTGGGGTAGTAGTTTAAAATTCCCTTTGTTCTCAGAATCTTTCTGCCTCTTCCTCACTCAGCATGAACTGATCTCTGCCCATAAGGGAAACTTGTATTCAGTTTCGTTTCCGCTGAACATCTAGAATGTTCTTCCAGCAATGCATCTTACTCTGGGGGAAACAGAAGTCTGGGTTTCCCTACCCCCCTCACCAGCAGTTTCTGTTTCAATTAAAGGCTGAACTTTTACTCCCATTGGGGTAGGGTCAGAGTCTTCCTCTAAACTATCATCACTGTACCAAATGTCCCCATCCCATGTTTCAGGATCCTCACAATATACCACCCTGTAGGTGTGCTGGACTGAATTAGAGGATGATTCATGTGTGATTTTATCAAGTAATTTACCTAGATTTTTCTGCATCTGTTTTTCTCATCTTTCAGCTACAGACAGTAGTTTTCCTAATTGTTCATTTTTATTTAAAAGACTATCTACTAGTTTCTACAATTTCTCCTTTGTCTCTTTCTCAAAAGGCAATGCTGTTCGAAGAACTTCATTTTCTGATTTCAAAGTCATAAATTCTACATCTGCAACCCTTTCAGGTTGCAGGAAGCCTTTGATTTTCTTTTGCAAGCGAGATAAACAACCTCCCAAAACTGCACAAATAACTTACCTTCTTACCTTTAATGGGCAACTTACCTTTTCCTCATCCCATTTTTCGTTTGGCCTGCAAACTAGTAATGTGGTCAGCTATTGCCTGTAAATTATCACAGTTAGTTCGTGCCCATTCCAACCCTGGAGGAGAGAGGCAACTACCAAACTTCTCCAGGAGAGAGTAAAACTTTAGCCTTACACTAGTCACCCGTGGTAACCATTTATCCTTTGGTCTCCCTCAGAGGGAGACAACCTGGGCACGCCAGGCAGGAGAAAGCAGTCACCCACAGAGGGACAGTAAAAGTAACAGTAAAAGTTTGGTCAATCTCCCTCAGAGGGTCAATCTCCCACCAGGAGGGAAGAACAGTAAAAGTTTGGAACTGTTAAACGGCACTTTGGGTCAGAGAACAGTGATGCCAATTAAAATGTTGCAATTTGCAGTTAGAAGTCCTTTGCCCAAATTAAGGTGCAAAGGAGACTACATGCCAGTTCAACAATGCTGACTTTATTCTACAAAATTAATCTTATATGGAAAAGAGAAAGGGAGAGAGAAAGAGAGAGGGGGAGAAGAAGAGAGATAGGGAAAGTAGAGAGTAGTCACCTCCATGGTTGCAGCAGCGTCCTCTTGGTCCTTCTGCGCCCTGGGCTTCTTGATGGTGGTGTCTTACCCAATTCCACTTTCTTGCCTGAGAAATCTTATGCAGTCCCTTATTTGGGTAAAAAGCAGAGGTACAAGTGACTTTCAATTCCTCATCAGCACGTGAGGCAAGAGTAGACATGGTTCCACCATCACACATACTCAGATCTTAATCTGATGGTCACCAGGGGCCTGTTCTGAGGGTTGTGCAAGACAAGTACCTCAAAAACCAAGCAACCCCACTTCTTGCAAGTACCTCAAAAACTAAGTAACCCCACTTCTTGCACTTGCACAGTAGTTTACTTCTTAACTAACACACCACAGTTGAATTTTTTGACCTGAACAGCAAAGCCAAAACTGAAACCTCGCTTCCTTTGTGTTTGTATATAGGCACACAAGTTCACCATCAAGCCCTTGTTTAAGGCATATACTGCAAATTGCTAACCCTTTCCTTCCAGCTGCCTGGGAGGGAGAGCAGCGTGTCTCTTACTGTGTCCAGTTCTGGGCTCCTCAGTAGTACAAGGGAGACATGGAGCTCCTGGAGCAGGTCCAGCAGACGGGCTGCAGAGATGATGAAGGGACTGGAGAATCTCTCTTACGAGGAAGGGCTGAGGGAGTGGGACCTGTTCAGCCTTGAAAAGAGACAACTGAGAGGGGAACCTCACCAGTGTCTATCAGTATCAAGAGGATGGAGCCAGGCTCTTCTTGGTGGTGCCAAAAAAAGGATAAGAGACAACGGGCAGAAACTGATGCATAGGAAGTTCCACATGAACATGAGGGAGTTCAGGTGACCGCACACTGGAACAGACTGCAAAGAGGTTTTGAAGTCTCCCTCACTGGAGATATTCCAGAACCATCAGGATGCAATCCTGTGCCATGTGCTCTGGGATGATCCTGCTTGAGCAGAGAGGTTGGACCAGATGACCCCCTGTGGGCCCTTCCAACCTGTGATTCTATTTGAGGGACGAGTAAAACTGCCCGTGCAGAGAGTTGAGTGCAAAGGCACGAGTACCACAGAAGCGAGAATATGCAGAGAGGGAGACAAGCAGGAAAGAGGCACGAGCTACTCAGAGAGGGGCCATGAGATTTTATTGAGATAACATTTACCCCCTCCTACAATGCTCAGCAGGGGCGTTCACCCCCCTTGTATTTGCCACTGGGAACAATAGTGGGAAACCAGGCAGCAACTCTGCCAGCGCTGGCGACTTCCTTCGTCTGCAGAGCTGAGTCTCCATATGGTCTGACACCAGCCCTGTGCAGATGGCCTCCCTCATGCAGGGGTATGTGCTCCCCACATAGGAAGGGGATGAGACTTTAGGGACCCCAGAAGAGCCAAAATTCTCCACTGCAGTTGGAGGTGGCGAGTGGGATGATGAAAGGAGGGTGACAGGGGCAGGTTGATACTTCCCTGCTGACACTGCAAAGCAGAAAGCCTGGGGAAACAATGATAGCATGGGAATGTAAATCCCAAAGAAAGAGGAAATCCGGCTAAAGAGCATCTGCAAAAGAGGTGGAGGATCTGTGCAGTAAGGAAAACATAAACAATAGCTGTGGAAGCTGGCAGCCACTGGTGCAAAGGATCCAGGAACCCTTCACCCCCCCAGAGAGATGATCCTACAATAGGGTACCTGACTGGGAGTGTCCCTCCAGGGCCCCAGAGATGTTTACCCTGAATGGAGGGCAGTTGGCTTGTACTGGTATGGGACACCCATGTTCACATCACTGTCACCAGAGGAGCACTTGCTGAGTTCCCAGAGGGACAGCAAAGACCCAACAAGTACTCACTTGGTGTGAGGGTGGGGGGCACATGTGACCCAAGGGCAGGGTGAGCTTCCAACAGGGAGCAGGCAGGCCTGCAATTGTGCATGGAGAAAACAAAAAAAACCCCACATGTATTTCAAGGAGGGAAGAGCCGAATGCAAGCATGTTGGCTTTCAGCCAGAAGGGTGGCAGGGCAGGTCCTCTGCAGAGGGCTTTCACCCCATAAAATGCAGCAGGTCCACTTGCAGAGGTCCTGCATTGTAGATTTTGGGGTCAACAATCTTCCCCAGCTTTCCTGCTAGTCCTGAGGCGACCTCAGGCCACCAGGAGCACCAATGGGATCTCAGGAGCCTTAGGGTGCCTCCAAAATGCAGCACCTCATGTACCATAGCCTAGAGCTGCCACCTCTACCACAGGGCACCCACACAGCTGTTGAGAACAAACTGAATGCCACCCTTCCCAGCAGGCTGCCAAGATCCTTGGCAGCATCATTGCTGGCAGCAGTATTTATTTTGTTTTCTCACTTGGGCAGGAGATAAGCCAGCTAGGTGTGAAGCCCTGAGGAAAACCACAGCTTCTCCCATTTCCCAGCCAGGGTAGACTCAGCGGTTAGAGGATTCTCAGGGCCTTGTGGCAGAGGCAGCCCCCAAAATCCACACCAGCATGCCAAAGTGGTCCCCATCATCTCTCTCAACACTATTCTGAGTACGGGCTGCAAGGGGCTCAGAGGAGAGGATAGCCAACACATTCTCTCTAGAGAACACGAGCTATGAATAGTCCCCTGCTGAACCGATGTGGATCACCACCAGAGACAATGCTCAATCCAGAAGGCATGAGGAAGGTAGAGAAAGGCAAGGCAGCCATGCTGGGTGCATGGATGCATGTGCCACTGTCCCCACATGAAACCACGCTCTGCAAGAAGAGGGGAGAGATCCCTTTAGCACCCTCATGGAAGGCTGGGTGCTAACTAGGCACCAAAGAAGTGGCACTGGAGGGTGACGCTGCAGAGGGGATAAGGTGCCTGTCCCATATTGCACCCCAGGCACCAGGGAGCCTGTGCCTTGGACCAGGCATCAGTGTCTGCTCAAGGCAAAGGGAGCTGGAGAGACCAACCATGCATTCTTTCTCGGAGTAGCAGCTGCTTACTCTGCTATTATTTCCTACTGCTTCATATAATTTGTACTCCACAGCAAGCTATTGTCCCTTTCCACTGGCTATTTATTTCCTTGAATAGCCTCTGGGGAAAGATTTCAGTGCGGGAGTAAAGAAAAAAGAAAAACTCCACACAATAAATCTCAAGCAGTGACCTGATTTAAACTGTGTTCTCTGACCTCATCTGGGCCCTGGTTGCGGTTCCTCATGGCAGTTGTCATTAAGCCCTGTTTCTGCTTTGGTTTCCTCCTTTCATTAAGCCTAGAGGGGAATGACCCCTGCCTTAGAGGGCTGTGGGGCAGATTTTCAGAGGCCAGGGCTCAGGATACGACTGAGAAGAAGCTTCCACCACCTCCTAATGGAGATGCTCAGTCCTCTACCTGCCAGTACAGAAATTCCTGAATAGGACTGGCTTCCCCTTTAGTCAAGAGGTGTTGGTTGGCCTCTCAGCAGATAGTGCTGCAACCTACACCCAACTGATCCCTGAGCTCTGAAAGCCAGCCAGCTTCCTAACGGAGGAGGACCAAAAGAACAAAATGTACTTACCTCAGCCAAACGCTGAGGTAAGCAAGAGACTGGGTAAGCAGGTCTGTGGATCTGAAGGGTGTGTACAGGAGAGGATTGTCCAGGAGATGCCAAAGCAAGGATGAGCACAAGGAAAATAATGCCTAGGAGCACTAAGCTCCTGCCTAAAATGTTACCCAGAGTGGGATGGCTCCCCTAGAGAAAGTGCTGAAGTCTCTGCATTCAGATCAAGTAAAATGGGAAGGGACAAAGGACTGGAGGCTAATCTCCTGTCACCCCTCCTGCCTCAGCTCCCTCACAGTCCATCATCCAGAGCACCTGTGGGAGGTATGGAAGTAGCATCCATGATCTGAACCTGAGGGAAGACATTAGAGGCCATCAGCATCCAGTAGGGTCTCCATAAAAATCACCCCTCTTTAGCTGTAGGGTGCAATTTCTCTTCCTTAGGATGTGAGGGAAAAGGAGGAAGAAGGACAAAGATAGCTGAAGAACTAAAATGTGGGGGGAAACCCACACCTTTCTTCAGGGCTAGGGGCAGCAGTGAAAGAGGGAATCATCTGCATCAAGCAGTGGAGCAGATCAACAGCACAGGGAATAAGTACAGCCTCAGGCTCCATCTCTCTCCCTCCTCTACCAGAAGGGTGGTGGTGCCACAGTCACTGGCATCTCCCATCTCCATGGGGAGCTTAAATGTGCCCTGATGGATGGTTTCCAAGTTATGGCCTTGTAACTTTGCAGGGGATGTCTCTCTCAGGCAGCTCTGAAGTCTGTGGAAACATTTTTGTGTGGTCCAAGTTGTGCACAGGGAAGGGGAGAAAGGTGGCTCATTTGCAAGGAAGTTGGTTTGTAAGGGGTCATTTTTATCAACCCAAGCAGCCAGATGAGTCAGGTCTTCTGGGTCCCCAGCTTGGCTGAGGGGCAGGAGAATGAACACAACTGGCAGAGGGTGGAGAAGGGAGGCCAGAGGACTGATGACATGCCACCCAGTTCCATTTCCAGACTTCATTTCTTTAATTCTTTCACTCATGGGTGCATGCCAGGAATGCGGGTTGTGGGAAAGGCTTTCAAAAACATGCCTGGAGATAAAAATTCACTTGTGTTGAAAACTTCCCTACTGGAAAAGAGAAGATGTATAGAAGGCTCACAGCCTCTCCCTCTCTGGGACTTTTGGGATCTCCAAGCTTTACCCACATCTTCTGGATGAGCTATTATTAGCTTAATGGGAAAAGGATCTTCCAAAGAGCCCTCCAAAAAGGATCAACTTCATGAGGTCTTATGGTCCACTTGGGTCTTCCACCAAAAGATTAACATCTCCAACAGTTTTATCTTACCACTGAGAAAGGAAGTTGGCAGCTTCCTCATCTTGCACATGAGGAAATTGAGGCACAGGCTCCCAAGTTCACATCCAAAACCAACTGCTCCCGTTTGGATTCTCATCTTAAAGTTTCCATGGCCACAAAAACAAATCAAATCACTTTGCAAACCTGTGCAAAAAGCTAAAAGGAAGCTGTGCTCCCCTAGCTGATACAGCTGGAGTATCAAAGCTGCTGATCTCTCATCACACCATCTACTATCACCAGGAGGTACTGAGGCATTCAGTGCCTCTGGAAAAAATCAGTCCTTGGGTGGGTCCAATTAAGTCTGAAAACCAGACGCATTCAAAGAAAAGAAGCCTTCCTGCAGTAGAAGCCATGGGATTTCCAAGATGCCCCAAGCCCAGCTTCGCTGACTTCAAGGGGACCATTTCCCACAACGGAGACAGCATGAGACCAGCTGGCTGGAACTAGAATAAGCAAAAAAGAAATGCAGCATTGCACCATCCACGAAAGGTCCTTGGGGACCTCCCTCCACAGAGCTCTGAGCAGCCATCCTGGATTCAACCCCACAGCACAGCAAGGGCGTGAAGTGACAGTGACTGCCGAGTCTCCATCCCGCACAGGGACAACGACGCTGCAGGACTCGCTTTCAGTGTGTTTCTCACGGGTTCCAGCACTGAGCCCAGGCAGGTTGGACAACTCTGAGGACTTGCAGGAATCTTTCAGACAAGCAGAATCCATATGAGTCACACGCACGAGGCGCAATGCCAAGGGTGGCTCATCCACTGGGAAAAAAAAAAAGAGAGAGAGAAAGAAATGCTAAGGGAGAAATAGCAAGTTTTGAAAACCCACAAGAATTAACAGCTCATAGGCTGGAAAGAAGGGGAGCAAAAAAAAAGATCTGTTCTCCCATGCTCACGTCACTAAAGCCAAGTATCCTTCGTCCCCACTGGGAAGCAGCAAGCCACCGTACCACACATCAGCTTTGAGAGCATCTGAAGGGGCAACCCACCCTGAATCTAAGGCTGTGACTGAGGTCTGCAGAGGAACGGGTTGTCAAGTCAAAACTATCTGTTGCTGCAACATCAGCTTGAACAAACTCCCTTTGATGGCACTGCAAAATGAAACAGTAAAAACCAAACCAGATGAAAATGGGAAGGAAAAGCTGCCAAAAAAAAGGGAGTCCAAATCCCCAAATGACTGACTCAGTGCAGGAAATGGGCATCTAGAGGGAACTGCAGGCATCTGAAGGAGATCTAAGAAAAGATCAGGCCCACACAAACGACTCTCTGTACTCCTCTTCTCCCACTGTCCAGAGCAAAGGGCACCAGAAATACCTGAACCCATGGACCCTCAGAGTGAGACATGGGAAAGAGCTGGGCCATGGCACTGCCCCGAGATATTTCATCTCCACAAGGTACTGCAGGGAGCAGGGCAGTGGCTGCTTTGCACTGATGGGACACCTAGTCTACCTTTCCAGGATGACGCTGGGCACTAAGGGACACCCTGTCCCATACAGGCATCCTGCCCCTTCTCTGGACTGCGCCCATGAACCTCTACTCTCATTTCTGACCCATGCAGCCAGTAGTACATAAGTCCTCACTTGAGCACTGTGGATGTTTATTTTGCATTCCCAGCAGTCATGCCAAGCTCTTTGTTCTCTCTGGCCCTCTTTCCCTTCCTTCCAGTTTGTGCCTTTTCCTGCTGTCCTTTTTTTCCTCACCACTAGCAACACACAAAACAGGGCCAAAACTTGGCTGTGTCTCTCTAGCTGCCCCCAGGTTTCTTTGTGCTGCTCCCCTCCCAGAGAGCCCGCAGCAGCAAAACAAACACCAGGCTTTAACTGCAGTCAGATTCCTGGACAGAGGATGCTTGCTCTAGAGAGGGGAAAAGAGTATTCGAAACTAAATGCCTTTAATGCAACTCACCCCAGACTAATCTCATCATATCCCAGGCTGAATAGCCTCAAAAGCTGTTGCCAACAAACAGACTCAAATAGACTTCCCAAGCTAGGAGATCTGATAAGCACAACGTGAGGACGACAGGTGGCTGCAACTGCCAGGCAAGTTCCCATCTGCACGCAGATAGCTTATCTCTTCTGTCAAGATGGGACACATATCCACGTCTGCTGCACAACAGCAGGGAAAAGCTAGTGGAGACCTGCTTTCTGGTCCTAAACATGCACGTAGCACTGCTTATAACACCATCCCTGAGGAACATCTCTATTATTCACTCAGCCTCATTAGGAAAGGAGTGGGACTCTTTCCTGAACAGCTCTGCCAGAGACACAGCTTCCCTGAGACCTGGCTCAGGATGAGCTGAAGAGTGCCTCGCACTAGCTCTGGACACCACCAGGAGAGGCACAGCAGCTAGAGGGAAGAAGTATCATAGCCCATGCTCGAACCATGCTGTGACACCACAGCTTTTAACCCTATCAAATCCCAGCATGCATCCTCCTCCTGAAATTCAGCTGGAGCACCGCTGCTGGGAAGCAGGCTGCTCTAGATGCAAAGCTGCTCTGTTCGAGGAGGAGCAGCTTCTGTGGAAAGAGGAACAGCCTCTGCTAGGACCATCTTCCCCCTCCAAGACGAGGGGGCTTGGGCTGCACATCAGAGACAGCAAAAGTGCAGCATGGTTGCAGCAAGATCCAGAAGGTGGGCATTGCCTTCAAAAAACCTGTGAAGCTGAGGGGAACAGCAAGTTGCTTGAACACAGCCCCTCCAAGTGGAGACAAGGCAGAGGCTGGTCAAATGCACCTGATCCTTCTGGCTGGGGGACACATCTGTCAGCAGCACATTAAATGGGGGATACGTGAGTTCTGCCCCTGTTCTGGTCCCTGACTGAGTGCCCAACCTGATGTAGCTTGGGGTGGCAGGGAAAATAGGACACAGGTGTGTGTGCATGGGAAGTTCTTGCAGAAGCATGTGCTCCAGGGGCTCCTTGTTCTGCCAGCCTCAGGCAGGAGAGCCAGAGGGGCAAACTCAAGGTGTTTTTGTGCCAGGCCTGTCTGATCCCTGCATCCAGGAGCGGGCCCCCACACTGACCTCATTTGCTTGGGCAATGTTTTCTCCTAGTGTCTCACCCACCCCACACAGCAGAAGGTCAATGCATAGCATGGGGTATTGGACACTGAGTCACAACCCACAGTTCAGCCGTACCCAGCAGACTGAGCATTTCCCAGTTTCAGTCTGGCACACACACTCCCATCCCACACACTCACCCACGACCTGTTGCATGACATTCCTCATCTTCGAAGAGGGAAACGCTGGAAAATTAGGGGATAAATATACAGGCTGCAGTTGACTGCATTTCAAAAGCCTGCCTTCTGAGAGACCTGGGCTTACAGGGTGTAGCTGTTTCACTCTTGGTCCCAAAAGAAAGGAGCAGAAGACAGCTCCCCTCTGCGGGGTTAAAAGCATGGCAACAAGGCTCTGTTTGGAACAGTTCCCAGCCCACTCTGTCCCCCAGCCATGCCTGGGCGCTGTGGCACTGCGGAAAACCAAGGCAGGGGGGTTGCTATCAACTGCATGGCATGAGCCATCATCCTGCGCAGGCCCAGCCCTGCTCCTGTTGCACTTACTGAGACAGATGAAGCCAGAGGAACTAGAAAGGAGCCCATGAAAAGCCAGGTCCACCCTCAGGAAATCTGCATATGCAGACTCAGCGTCTCCCTCCTCCTCCTCCTCCTCCTGGGTCACAGTTTTCTTTTTATCCCTAGCTCCACGTCCACCATGCCCCAGCACTGGGATCGCTCTGCCCTGCTGCTCCTCACCATCCCCAGCAGCGGGGCAGAGGCTGGCTGTAGTGCCAAGTGGCAGAGACTGGGCAGCCAGGCTGGAGGGCGAGCGCCGCCAGACTGCCTCCTCCCGCTGTTTCACAGCCCGGACTTAAGCCAGCACTGGAGTTTCCTAGGGAACCTGAGGCAGCTGCAGCCAAAACAGGATTGCTGGCAATGGGGGATTTTCAAGCCTGGGCCAAAACCCATCTATTCAAGCTCATCTTGCCACACTTGAGCCAGCTGCACAGCCGAGTACACGTGCGTTCGGCACTGGGGCACTCTGCAGCGGGAATGCCTCCTCCCTGAGCTGCGCTGGAGAAGAGAGGCTACACACGACTGCATCTCTGAGCTCCCCGGGTGGCTGCTATGTTAAACATCCCCAGCAAACGCTCCACCAAGTCACACTCCGGTGTCGCCGCAATGCGGGGATGTGTTCATCATCCAGGCTTGGGGATTTGCTGCAGCTGGGCTCCCCGATTTGCTTCATGTTGCCGATTTCTGCTCAGATCACGCTTGGGTGCCCGTGAAAAATGCCTTTGCAATAGGGTTTTTCTTCTTCTCCCTCCTGCTGTTCTTTAGAGCCAAACTGTATCTCAGCAAAATCCAGATCTTAAACTACTTTTTTTCCCCAATACTTGTGCTCTCTAATGATGCCGCTTCCATCTGCCAGCTACAACACTGCAAGCGAGGGGTAAAGCAAGAATGGGTGGATCTGTTCACCTTTTCCAGTGCCTCTGCCGAGTCCTGAGCACCGAGTGCACAGTATCGGTCGTGGATCTGTTCCAGTCTGGAGCTGATCTCATCAGTGGTGTTGTGAATGACTCCATCGAGGCTCCCCCTTGCGGGCTCAGGGCCCTCAGTGCTCACTTCAGCCCCATAAATTCAAGCAGCTCTCTCTAACCTGGCAGGTCTTTCTCTCCCTGTTGAGGTTCCAGCTTACCAGCTACAAAACCTACCAGCCCCCGAGCCACAGCTACAACGAGGGCTTCCGTCCCATCAGTTTTATTTCATCTTTGCCTGCTGCAGATACAGTTCCTCAGCAGCACGAACATTCCCATACTCTCAGAGCACACCCCAAATGCCCCGGACTTTCTTGGAAAGAAGCTATCAGCAACAGCAAACCCATTTGAGCCTTCCCCATGGAGTAAGGAGACACTTTCACCCCCCCACACTGTCCAGAAGGGCACTGCTGCCTGCTCAGTCAAGGGATCAAGACACCCCTTGAGTTTGGAAGGAGGGCTTGAACACAAGGACAGGGAGATGCACAGCTCACCTCTAACTCTGGTATTTGCTTCTCTCACTTGTCTTGCTGAGCCAGTTGCTCTAATGACAGAACCAGTGTGGAAAGGAAAATTAGTATACAGAGGTCCAGGCAATTCCCCAAAGGAAGAAAATGAAATTATACCCCCATGCTAACAACCAGGGAAACTGAGGCAGTGAGCATAGCTGAGTGTTTCCCTGAGTCTTGCTTCAAGACATGCTTAATTGCAGAGATCTAGCCGGCAGGTCTTCTGATCCCTTATCCAGCATCCTGTTGCCTCATTTTGCTCTTGTAGCTGTAGAAGGATGCCTTTGATCACCGGGGACAGGTCTTCCTACATCTGAAAGGGAAACTGCTGAAAGAAATGGAAGGGAGCAATCCTGGTGGATGATTGCATACAAGAAAGTGCTGCATATGAAAGGGAAGGAGACATTTCCTATTACATTAAAGGAGCTCAAACCTGCTCTCCCTCTTAGAGAAGTATGCAACTCTATACTTGCCTCTCTAATTGCAGCCCTCTGCTGGGAAAGGTGCTTAAAAGTATTGCAAAAGGACGGAGATTAGCCAAGGTCAGGGAATGGCAGGGCTGCAACCAGAGGATTGTGTAAAGAGGTGCATGGTCCGAGGTGAAGTCAGGAGAGGTGCTGCCAGCATGTTCTATGAGAAAGTAGCAGAGTTAAAATTGAGCCAACCCCCTCCCCCAGGAACTGGCGGCTGTAGTCACCAGAGCAGGAAAACAAAACAAAAAGGAACAAAAGACCACAGTACCGAGCTCCAGGAAAGTGAAAGGTCTCCAGCAGAACACCTTGCCAAAGAAAGAGGAGTGTGATGGGGAAAGGGAAGCTCACGTCACGGGCCAGAGCTGACGACCCAGCAGGAAGCGCACACAAGCACATCTGAAAAACATCGTAGGGTTCACGTAAACACACACGGCAGAGAAACCAAACAAACACTGGGGCAGAGCGGGGGGTGACAGGGTGGCTCTGGCCGGCTGAAGACCACCTGGTGGGTGGAAAACCCCTCTCCCAGGCGGACCGGCTACGCCTGTGAGGCCGCCTTTCCTTCCCGATGGAGCGGGACTTGGCCTGCCTGGGATTCACTTGGAGTGCACAGGCAGCAGGAGCGTGTGCTGAGCCCGGGCTGCTCTGGCAGGCGCTCCCCTGCCTGCTGGTGCCCTCTGCGGGCGGCTGCTGCTGGCCTGGCCGCCTGGGACTGCACCCCCCTTCCAAAGTTGGGACCCGCATCCCTCTGCCAAATCTAGGACCTGCACCCCTCTGCCGAACCTGGGACCGCACTCAGCGCCCATGAGCTGTGCTCATCCACGCCTCTGGCTTGCACGCCAACACTTTCCCCCGCAACTGGCTACAAGCTAATTATAACTCCAGTACTTTCCCTCCGGAGCGGTGTTAATTACAACTTGGAGCGCCTCACTCCGTCCAAACCTAGCTTAAAATTCCAGCTGTCGGTAAAAATAAATCGAGGGGAGAAAGGTTGTTCCTCACACATCATCTAGCCGCTGTTACAGGGAGCAAAAATTCAGATTCTGATCTCTTTTTCCATTGGCTGCACTTAGTGTCCTTGTTATATGGAAAGCAGATGTACCAAAGGGGAAAGAGACTCCTAAATCTGCGAGAAATAAAAGCAAGGTCGCTGCTGACGGGACTGTTATGCACGAGTTCACTCGCCATTGTTTGCAACCAGCCGAAAAGAGGTGCAGCCTCCCTCCATTCATCCTGGGCTTGTTAACCACTGGGTGTTGCCAAAGAAAGGAAAACAAACAAGCTTGAGACTCAGACGGACCGAAACCCGAGCGAAAGGGGGCTGTGCAGAACACCAGCCTGCAAAACCTCTCATTCAGAGGCATCGCTGCGGGGGAATGGAGCGATGCGTGCCTTCTATGCAGATCGTACATGACCTGGAGGGCTCTTAGGGATGACTTCAGGATTCTCAGAAAAATCAAAGGACTAGTGACAGGCAGGGCTGACTCATAAGATTAAAATAACCTGTGCAAAACGTGCCCGAACACAGCAAAGGGAAGGATGTTGCCATTTTCTATGAAAGGCACTTAGAAAGGCCTTTGTGATGCAAGGCAGTAACGGCTAAAAAAAGAACTACATTCAGGCGCCCAAAAGTGCTTTTTAATGACCAAAAAGTCCTCACCAAAACAATGGCTATCCATAAGGAAAAGCCATTAGGTGTGACAACAGGGCAGTTCCCGCGTCAGCCTCGGGATTAGCACTGTAAATGAGTAACCCAGCACGGGACCGCTCGGCTCAGACGCCTGTCTGCACATCAGAGGCCGGACCGCCGAGCAGGGGGCATTGTGCTCTTATCGCCGCGGCTCTGCAGGGCCGGCCCCAGCCCCAGCCCCAAACGCCGCCGCTGGCACCCGCACTGGGCACCGCTCGGACGGGCGGGGCCCGCGCTCCCCAGCGCTCCCCGCGCTCCCTCGGGAGCTGAAA